>SKCR01011738.1:0-45386 GCA_019454045.1 Zanthoxylum bungeanum
ACCCACCTCATCTCTCACTTATGGAATTGACGGACATAAGACCATGTGCACACGTAGTTCAGGGCTAGGGGACATCGATACGTAACGCCCCAGACCCTAGTTTCAGAACTTGGAGGGTAGCATATATCTGCACCCCCAGTTCTAGTCTGTGGCTTGGGGGAAGACGATACGTAACGCCCCAAGACCATCATTTTCATAGACAGAAGTGGCATGCTTTGGGGGACGGCGATAAGTAACGCCCCAAAGTCATGGATTTGCACTTCTGATCCAGATAGGCGTATGTGAGGACGGCGATACGTAACGCCCCCATGCGTCAAGTTTTTCTACAGCACTAGAGCTACATTTTTCAGAAAGTTTTCAGAAAAATTATTTTAATTTAAAAGAAAAGACTCAGTTTCAAAGAAAGTTTAAAAAAATGCTTTAAGTATAAATGGTTTCATATAATGTTCTGATTCAGTTTCTTATTTTGTAGCTCCACTCACAGAGATCCTCTGGACTCACCCCACCACTTCCCAGTTCTTTTGCAGGATACTTCTTTCGGTGAGCCATGCGTCGTTTTTGGATACCCAGTTCGAGGACAAGTGTTACACTGCAGTCACTAGTCGTTGGGTCCATCGTTCCATAGCTATGTTCATATAGAGTGTAGTCCTTTGAGACGTCATTTTGTTGTATTATTGACATGAGCTATTGGTGTATACACATTGTATTTACCCTTAGTCATGTATATATGCATGTATTTGTTTTCATAATCTTGCATTCAAGTTTATTTAAGAATTCAAGTTGTATGAGTGATTCAGTAAACATTGCATAGCATTGAGATAAGAAGCAAGTGTCCTAGTACATGTGATAGAGGCTTAGGCGACAGTGGGATCTGTTGCTTGCCGGTACCATTCCGGTACTGGGGATGTTACAAAATTGGACTTTACATATTTGGGTATGATTCTCTACCTGCGAGTTTTGTCATTCTTATATTTAAATGAATAATGGATCGTGGAAAATAAAGGTGAATGAATGGAGAATGCTAATGGTTATTCTCCTACCAAATATTAATGAAGTAAGGGAATGGTTGTTCACTTGCTCATTCTCCATTGGAAATTATGAACCAATAAAATAGGTATGAGATCTCAAAATTGGGGATGAGTCTGGGTGTGAGTTATTAGGTGAGATCCATTTCAGAGATGAGACCGAGAATATAGATCCACTCATAATTCAAAGAGCCTATTTAAGGACTCCTAAATAGGCCAAAAAATGGATTATGAATGTTAAAAAAATGCCTATAAACAATAGCATATCCTGGCTAACGCAATATTTCATTTTGTTTTAGATCTCTCATGTTGGGGGAACTGCGGTGGAAGCACGATGGCGGATAAATCGACTTTTAAAATATTTTAAAATCAGATGAATTAAGCAGTACATTTATCGCTAATTTAAACTATCTTAATAATAAATATGTTGCCACTAATACTTATCTATTCTCTACAATATGATAGAATCAAACAATTTGATTACTTAATTCTGAAAAGCTTCTCTATAGCAAATAAGCATTACATAGACCAATAGCTTGTAACTAAATTGCGTGGCCTTGGCGTAGGATTCGATATTAATTGAACAACAATAACGGTTTATTAAAAAAATGTTTGATTTGATTCTCAGGCTCAGCTAATCCACTGATCCCATTCTGTCAACACTGGGCCAAACAACCAAGCCCAATCCTAGTTGATTAGGCTATGGCCTGGCCACTTTCATTATTTATAAAATAACAAAATAAATATCATCTACATTCGATTTATTCCTTGCTTCAGCATTTTCTTCTTGGGATTTTTTTTATAAGGTAAGTAGATTAAATAAAGAACTACAATAAAAACACATGGCATATTCTAAAGAGAATAAACTAAAGAGAACAAACTAAAGATGAAACCCTCCAAGCTAAACAACTAGAGTCAAACTGGCAAACAGTAAAATAAACAAAGGAAATTCAGAAAATGTCATCGGACAAATGTCAAGAATGATGAAGCCGTCTATTTTCATAAGATGATTTCACGTTCTTTAATAAACTAGTACGAGTCCGCAAGTAAAATAATATCCCTCTGAAGCACACTGGGGGACCCGAAGAGGCTCACCATAAAGTCTAGCATTCCCTTCTCTCCAAATAATGTAGATAACAGCTGCAAAAGAGCCGAACAATCAAGTGACATAACGAAACCCTTACAATACTGCTCCATCCAAGAGACTGTATGAAGTCTAGCATTCTCCCAGAGGAATAATTCTTTGGTACAACAGAGATACGAGTGATGTGGTATCATTCAACAAATTAGTAAATAATATTATGATTTAATATCCTATTTTAGTTGTTTTTTAATATTTTAACATATGTGACAATGATTATTAGATTGTTGCAATGTGACACCTCGTTGTATTGTAGATTTTATCTTCCCAGTTAAAAAAAAAAAAAAAAAAAACCACCTAAAGTTTATGAACAATTGAACATTAGACAAAATAATAATATTATATAACAATTGCTCTTAGGGGTTTTGCCAGTGATTTCTCAACTGTCATCCTCTGCTGGCTACCTATGTTTGAACCCTAAAAATAAATAAGACTTAAAAAATCAATCAATCTGGACTCTGTCCGCTCCTACCTTATTATAGAACAATAGGTCTAATGAAGCTGATCATCAATATTTTTTTGGCCTAATAATGATACCAATGCTAAATTCCCAACTCCATCTGCAACATCTGAATCTAGCATTGGTATCATATATATCCCACTTGCTTCTCCAATTCATTCCTGAGGTGACCTGGCTTGGGGCTCTTTAAACCCCAAATATAATTGAAGCTGAGTTGTTGTGGGGTTGATAAGAGAACAAATGCACATGGGACATTCACACGATGCATGGACCATTTGGCATTACAAGCTTTGCTTGTAGATAATGAAACCATAACTACATGGCATACATTCATTTATAGTATCTTTGCCTCCAAGTTAACGTGAGCACAATCAATATATTGCCACCAAATTGTTGATATGTGAAGCTTCAAAATCAGCTGATCAGTTTGATTCAGAACTAAAATTAAATGGAGGACATGTCAGTTGATAAAATTAGAAGGAAACGACTTATCAGCTCCTTCTTCACTCTTTGTATTATTCATTCAGCAATAAATGAATTCTCTTAAATCTAACAAGACCTAAACTTTATTTCCCAGACCTCAAAATCAAAAACTTGTTGAATGTAAGTGGCTTTGAAACACAAAAAGGGGCTAATTAAGACTGAACGTACAAGATTTAAAGTTAGGTCAGTGGCTAAGGGGTTCACACAAAGGGAATGAATACACTACAATGAAATATTTCCCCCCTGTTCAAAATCATAAAAATAATGTTGGTTGTAGTAGTTTAATATGATCTTGGACTTGAACAATTAGATGTTAAAACATCCTTCTTACATGGTGAGCTTGAAGAGAAAATTTAAATGACCCAACTTGCTGGTTTGTAGACAAAAGTCATCATGAATATGTCTATATGTGTAAAAAGTCCTTACATGGGTTAAAACATTCTCCTAGATAGTGGTACAAAAGGTTTGATATATTTATGCTTGATATTGGAATCACAAAGAGTGGATATGATAATTGTTTTTATTTTCTGTTTTCGGATAAATATCCTTTTTATGTACTCATACATGTGGATGATATGCTACTGATTTCTAAGTTTAAATCTGTGATTCATGATTTAAAGAAACCGTTCCTAGGCATGACCATTAACTCACTCTACAATGGAGTTTGAATTTATTGTTTTAGCAACCTTAGGCAAAGAGACAGAATGACTAAGAAATTTATTGCTAGATATAAAGTTGTGGCCACAATCAATGTAGCTGTCCTTTTGCACTGTGATAGTGAAGCAACCAATGAGCACATCAAGTGTTATGGGTCTAAGGGTAATTTGATATGTCACTAGTAATGAGAACCTTACCTTTATTAGTGTTCAATAATTCTAAGGGTTTAAAAGGTAACAACAAGTTATAGTTTGTGACAGTTAGTAAGTACTAGAAATTATAGAACTTAAGGAAAAAAAATGAGTATAAAATTACTGTTAATGAAGAAACAGGGTTTGGTTAAGGACTAAGTAAGTCCAAATCAAGACTTGATTAAATCTTCACATATGTAAACACAAGAAGTGGTGTCGCTTCAATCAACAATTTGGGATATTAAACTTTGTAAGGGTTTATGAATTCAGGAGGTAGCAGAATGTCATATTATGGTGTTCATATTATGGTGTTAAAGCTCACGGTGAACATATTAAGAAGTTGACTTGATTTAAGTATTTAATATGTATAACTTTTCCCGTTTTGTAATTTCAGGTATTGAGGTTTAAAGAGTATTAACCTAACCATCAATTTAGACAAAATTTGAAATGCTTATATGAGTAGTATGTTCAAGTCGAAAGACACCTATTCACTATAGGAAATTATAGTTTTAGCAAAGGAATTTTACGATAAAATATTTCGTTTCAAACTTTAACGACAGAATAGAGACGAAATTGAAACGAATAATGAAATTAGCGACGAATTTATTAAAAAAAATTTCCCTAAAATGACGTGAATTTACGACAGACATAGAGACGAAAATTAGGTTCGTCTCAACTTTCATCGCTAATTAGAAACAGACAATGAAATATGTCGCTAATTAGCTATGAATTGTTATTCCGTCGCTAATTTAAATTAGAAACGGAAATTTTCCATCGCTATTATCGCTAAATAGAAACAGAATTAATATTTCGTCTCTACATAGAAACCGAATCTATATTTCGTCACTAATCCGTCGCTAAATAGAAATGGAATAAATATTTTGTCGCTAAATAGAAACAAAATCTCTATTCCGTCGCTAAATAGAAGCATAATCTCTATTCCGTCGCTAATTTTAAATTTTTATTTAAATTTATAATTTTACAAAACTATAGTTAATTAGAAACATAATTTTTCTGTCGCTAATTTATCGCTAAATAGAAACGGAGTCAATATTACATCGCTAAATAGAAACGGAATCTCTATTTCGTCGCTAAATAGAAACATAATCTCTATTTCGTCACTAATTTTAAATTTTTATTTAAATTTCTAATTTTGTAAAACTATTGTTAATTAAAAAAGGAATTTTTCTGTCATTAATCCATCGCTAAATATAAACAGATTCAATATTTCATCGCTAAATAGAAACAGAATCGTTATTCTGTTGCTAAATAGAAATTGAATCTCTATTCCGTTGCGAATTTTAAATTTTTATTTAAATTTTTAATTTTACAAAACTATTATTAATTAGAAACAGAATTTTTCCATCACTAATCCGTCGTGAAATAAAAATGGAATCTATATTCCGTCACTGAAATCTCTAATCCGTCGCTAATTTTTAAAATTTTCAATCCCCCAAAATTTTATTCATTCGACGTCATTTTTTTAAAAAAATAGAGACAGATTTTCCGTCATGAAATAAAAACGGAATTAATATTCGGTGCTAATTTTTATAATTTTCAAAATTTTCAATCCCCAAAATTTTATTCATTCGGCGCCATTTTTTTTAAAAAAAATTAGAGACATATTTGCCGTCACTAAATAGAAATGGAATCTATATTCCGTCGTTAAATTTTAAAATTTTCAATCCCTCCAATGTTTTATTCTGTCGGCGTCACTTTTTAAAAAAATTATAGACGGATGTTTTGTCGCTAATCCATCTCTAAATAGAAACAAAATCTCTATTTCGTCGTTAAATTTCAAAAATTTTCCGCCTTACGAAAATTTCAAATGTCTCAAAATTTTATAAATCTTCCCGCTTCTATTATTTTCTTCCTCTATATATACACCACAATTTTTTTAACTTTCAACTCTAATACACCATCAAAAATTTTCCATCATACAAAAATTTTAAGATTTTCCCCTATCTAAAATTTAAAAATTTCCTCTCTCTACAATAAAAAATTTCTCACATCTCTATAATTATAAAATTTTCTGCCTCTCTCAAATTTTAAAACATTTACCTTTTTAAATTTTAAAAGTTTCCATTTTTTGCAAAATTTAAAAGTTTCATGCATCTTTAAAATTTTATATTTTCCACCTCTCTAAAATTTTAAAATTTCCGTCTTTTTAAATTTTTTTAAAATAAATAGCTACGGAAATTCCGTCGCTATTTAGCTATGGAAATTTATTCCCTCGCTAAATAGTTTCGGAATTTTTGTCTCTAAATAGTTTCGGAATTTTTTTTGTAATGTGAATAGTTTTTGAATTTACGTAAATAGCGACACAAAATTTTTTTTTTCGCCAAAATTTACAAAAATTTTCATCGCTATAGAGGAAAAAAATTCCATCGCTAATTTTAGCGACATATGTAATATTTTCGTCACTATTTATTTTGCGACCAAAAAAATAAAGACGGAGTTTTTCCATCGACTAATTAACCATTAGCGACAGAATAGTTACGGATTTTTCCATCGCTATTTGACTATTTTCTTGTAGTTATTATATATATATATTAAAGTTTAAATCAAGTATACAAATCACTAACTAAGTGGGGGATTCTTAGAGATAGTTAGTGATTTGATCAAGTCATAAGAAGATAAGAGAAGATAAAGGAATCTCATATCTAAAAACTACAAAAGAAAATAAGTGTTTAAAAACATTTGGTATAACAATTTGATTCAAAGTGATTGGTGAGAATTTTGGAGGGAAACACAAATTTGGCTATGAATTAAATAATATATATAGTCAAAGATGGTCACTTGGGACACTTGGCCTATAATTAATTGACAATTAATTTTTTTAATTAATGATTTTCGAAATTAATCTTTTGAATTTCAGTTAACAGTTATGTTAATATAACATTTTGATTAAAAAAGAAATGTCTTTTGGTCAAATGTTGCATATTAATGTGACAATATGAGCAAAGGTTGCTTAAGGTATATAAATACCTGTAAAACTCCATAATTCAGATTATTCAAAAAATCGATCTCTTTCTCTAAAAAAAAAACTTCTTACATGTTCTTGAGAGAAATTCAAATTTGCTATCTTGAATTTTTAATTAGGCTTTGTAGTATTTCTGAAGGGATACTGCCATAAAAGACAACAGGTAATAGTGGAGACATTAATTCCTTAAATATAATGAGTACACTTCATCTTCTCCAATTTATTTCTGTCATATTTTTTTTGTCTAACATCTTCACTCTTGTACGTACTACATCTCCTTTAACATAAGTTCTCAGCAATAATTGAAGCTGTTGGTAGTGGCCACATGCCTTGATCCTCACTGTTGTTGTTCACTTACTCCTCATATAAATTCAACACCTCTCATAGGGTTTAGAGATCGATTCTTTTGAAGTCTCTTCTTCTTCTTCTCATACTCTCTGTGTAATTTTGTGAGTCAGTTCGTAAACTACTATCTTGTGTAATCTTGCTTGTAAGATCTGTCACTGAAATTAATCCTTAATATCGTGCTGTAGATTGAAAGGTGTAATCGGGTTCTTGGTATAAGATTAGCACTCTTAAGAAGCTAGGGTTTTTAATTTGAGAATCTTTTATTGTGAGGGTGTGATTTCTTTTATAAGATGATTGTAACAGTTCGATATTAGTATAGACATAGTCTCAGGTAAATTACGGTAAAAAATTTGTGTTGAATTTTTTTGTTTTTTGAGTAGTTTACGGAAATACTCAAAAGTTAATTATTTTTAATATTGGTTTAATCACTAAACCTAACAAAAATTGATAAAGAGAAATAAATAGTGACATGACTGATGTATGTATGCATGTATATAATGTAATAATATTAATATTTCTAATACATTGCAGCTAGGAAAGTGGGACTTTATTGGATCTCAACTCCTAGTACTCCACTAAATCATGAAAGCAAGCACGTGTATGATTACTTGCTACTAGGAGTGGGCATCGGATCGGATCCGACCCTCGGATCTGATCGAACAACAAAGAGTCGGTTCGACGGATTTCGGATCGAATCGGATTTTATCCGATCGATCCGAAACCGACCGAATTGTTTTGTCCTTTGTAGTTTATAAACGACGTCGTTTTGGAATATACAAAACGACGTCGTTTTGGAATTAAAGTGAAAAGGGTTTCTTCACTTCGGTCAGTTTCAGTTTTTGTCTTCAACTCTTCATCACTCTCTTTCAGTCTTTCTCTTCTGAGTCTTTCTCTAGTTCTTTTAGATTTCAGAATTCTTGCTTTTGCTCCGTTAATTGCTCCTAGTCCGACTCCACTCTTGCAGTCTTGCTGGCTGCTGAAGAACAACTGAAAAAGACAAGTTTGTGTTTGTGGACTCTATTACGCCGGCCTAAGAGAGTAAGGCTAATGAACCCTAAAGCTAGAATAATTTAATTTGTACTTTTGTAGTTTGAAATAGTTATGATTAGCCGAATACTATTGTCAATTGTCATGGTTTATGGTTTCATGCACAGAAATATAGATTTTAATCTTTGATTAGCGATTACTATTATCAATTTGTACTTTTGTAGTCTGAAATAATTTAATTTAATTTGTATTGTTGGTTTGCTACTGGAAATTGTGCAGTAGTATTATGATTTATGAAGGCATATAACTTCAAAGAAGCTCTCTGTTTTTTGTTCGTTACCTGAAATTTCTTGCTTTGAATTTTGATCTAAGGCTTAACTTTTGTGAGTTATATTTTTTCATTGGATAATATACATACTAATTTGAATATTTGATGTCTCATTTTATTTATGTCAGTCTTCAAAATCAATGCTCTGGATTGAATTATGAATGTTTTTGCATGAAATGATATGACAATAGACTACAGTACTTTGGATGAATGACATGCCAAAAAAATAGTTTATGATGGTGATTGATCAATTGGTTGCTGTGAAATTATGGAAAGAAATTGGATTTTAAGTTTTAAACTCTCATGGATAAATAATGTGTGGGGTTTTTGGTGATTTCTTTTGAAGAAATGTTGTTTCTTTATCTGTAGATTGTTATATATTTGCTTTTTTATTCAGTGAATTATGCATTCACATGACATATGATTATGTTCTATAGGTTAATATTGTTGTTGTCTATTTGAATTATATTTGTAGATGAGTGGGTTTGGAAGCTCACCCAACACTAACAGTAGTGGCAGTAGGTCAGAATCAGATTCTATGGATGTACGATTAACAGAAATAAGGAAACAGAGGAAAAAATGCCATCACACTCTGATAGAACCGCCATTGTCAAAAAAAACATGATTCGTCACCATTAATCACATCAGTAGTGCAAACTAAAACAAGAGCTAGTAGAATATCTGAAGTGTAGAAAGTTTTTCGTATATGTGAAGATTAATCTGGATAGGGCTGTATGTACTTATTGTCATAAGACTTATGCTTGTAGTACGAAGGATCGGTCCACAACAAACTTGAAGAGTCATATGGAGACCTGCAAACATACTTGGCTTATTGTGAAGAAGAACAAGGTGTTTTGGTTGGGGTTGGTGAAAGAGGGAGGCATAAAGTGGCAATCTCTCCGTGAGGACGGTCATTTCAATCAAGCAGTGTTGTGGGACACATAAACTGGGTGACGCATGCTGTCCCGGTTGGGAGTACGGAGTAGCCCGTGGGGGACTAAACCGGAGAATAATGGAGTCGCCACCCGGTATGAACCGGGACAAAAATTTAAGGCCGCACTCACCCCTCGCAAAGGGAAGACCTCAAACCGTTGGGTTCGGAATGGTCCATTACTTATGCCACTTGTAATAAAATGATTTGTGCAATAATCTAACCAAGCCTAAGCAACATATTTCCAAGGATAATTTACTCATAAGTTCGCATGCATAGGTGCAAAGCTCATGTCTAAGTATACATATAACATATTTTCATATTTGCATACAACCTATTTGCATACAATCTATGTCCAAATTCATGCATAAAAATAAATCGACATACGGAAAGCATACAATTTCACATTGGTAGATACAGAAGCGCAAACGAATAGTATTCATACAAGCATGCATATTAAGGAAAGATAATTAAGCGCATAATGGAAACAGATAACTAAAGAGGTAATACAAATGCATAAGGTAAAAAGAGACAACTATATGCTAAAATAGACATGTCGTGATGTGATGAAAAAGACTCAGTTCAGTGGGTGCGCGTTCGTGTAGCGTTCGTAAATGCGTTCGAACGGTAAACAAAAGTTTCTCATTCGTGTGGCGTTTGATAACGCGTTCGAACGGGACCAGACCTGATGAAACAAATGCATGCACGTTCGAGTAGCATTCGTAGACGCGTTTGAACGGTAAACAGAAGGTTCGCGTACGAACTCGAACGGAAATGAAACAGAATGCTCAGGTTCGCATGGTGTTCGGAAACGCGTTCGAACGGGGTTACAGCAGTGACCCCCAAAATACAGTAAACAACATGACACATAAGTGAACAGATGAATAGATGACACCTAATCAATAATAACGGGCTAAAATGCGTGGTAAAGCATCGTGTGGTAAAGGATTTTAACCTCTCAAAATAGAGGACATTTAATCGCATTTACTAAGCTCATGCGCAAACAACACAATACATTTAAAAAAAGTGAAGACAAAGATATCGGACTTCATGTATCCGATTGAACATATCTCACATCCAATCGAATATACATCATCCGGCGCGGTAAAGCATCGTGGTAAAGGATTTTAACCTCTCAAAATAGAGGACCTTTAATCGCACTTACTAAGCCCATGCGCTTTATCTCACAATGCATATAAGAAATAAAAGAAACAATATCGGACTTCGTATACCCGATTGAACACATCTTACATTCAACCGAATATACATCAACCGGCGCGGCAAAGCATCGTGGTAAAGGGTTTTAACCCCTCAAAATAGGGGACTTTTAATCCAACTTACTAAGCCCATGCGCTCGATCACATCATTACGCAAACGAATAACATGCAGAAATTAAATAACGAATAATAAACACAGCAAAACAACATAAAACGAAATATGCGCCATTTACTCGAGTGGTACGTGGAGTTGTATCCCGAGTACAGATCATACTACCGTCCATTCGGAATCGGCTATGAAATTTATGTCCGGGTTTCCATCCTATATACCACAAGAGGCGACACATTTTGCATTCATTCAAGGGCTACAATCATGCACTAATAAACGACTCTCATGCGAAAAAGATGAATAAAACAATAAAAAGATAGATGGAAATAATAAGAAAAGTACCCTCAGGTCTAACCTTTTATGTCGACTCCCGGAAGTACGGTGTACGGTCGTCGAAAAAGGGGGGAAATGCTCCGCAACTCCTCCGGTTCACAGGTTCACGCCTTTCCTCGTTGTTCCATTGTTCAAGCCACTGTTTTGACTCTGATTCGCTGCTGTTTCGACTCCGATTCGCTGATGTATTGCTACTGTATTGCTACTGTATTTTGGTCACTGTTTTTGTTGTTTTAGGCTACTGTTTTGGGTGTTCCTAAAGGCTTTAAGTGGAGTTTTTGGTTGTTGTTTTAGGGATTAAAAGTGTAGTTTTCTAGTTACTGGTTTAGGTGATTTAGGGGCTGTTAGTGGATGGTGTTTATGGTTGTGATTTCGGTAATGCAAGGGTGTTTTTGGGGGTGCTGTTTTCGGTTAGGTAGAGTGTTTAAGGGCTGTGATTTTTCTCATATATGGCGTGAATTGGGGAGCTTTTTGTTTGCTGTGTGTGCGTAAGTTGGCTAGGGGTTTCAAGGGTTGGAATTGAGTTTCTTTTATAGGCAAAGGGCTAGGGCTACTCCTTGCTTGACGAGGAAAGAGATTTGGCATTAATGGGGGATATGATTTGGTGTCATGCAAGGAAAGCCTAAGATTTAGGGGGGACAAAATTAGTTAATTATGAAGTCAATATTTTGTTTGTGTTGTTTAGGCATAATATTTGTTAAGTTAGGAATACAATATTCTTGATTAGGAATATAATTAGTTGATTGATTTTAATGTTTTATTTAATTTGGTATATGATTTAATTAAAATTTTATTTAATTCCCCATGTGTTAAATATGTTGTTTTATTAATTGGGATGTGTTTTATGGGCTTTGGTGGGCAATTGGGCTTGGGCGTAGGCTAGCAGCAAACAGAAATACCGACGCCGTTCGAACGCTTATTCGAACGTACATGAACGCCGCAATCGTTCGAACGTGGTCACGAACGCAGCACGAACGAAAAAAATAGTGAACTTGTGAAATGAATCTGATGACATGCTCGTTCTAAATTTCCCCTTCCGACGTCCGTTTCCCGCGACTTCCGTGACTGAAAATGTAGTGTCTCCAAATGAGACTCTGTTGGTTTTATTCTAGGTCCCAAGATCATCAAACAAGCATGAAGATGTGTGAAATACATATCAAAGAAGTTGCGGAATACTTACATTGATCGGTTGAGACGATTTGAAGACAAACAAAACCATTTTTCAGCCCTCCAAGGTGCGCCCACTGCATGCAGTCCACTGCTCAAAAATTTCAGTTTTGAGTCTTCAAGAATCCAAGATTTCAAGCCAATCTTCGTCTAATGATTCCCGGCTCGTGGGTGGGTTTCCCTAACACCTTCGTATGCCTCTTAGAAGTGTACTAGCACTTGGATCTTGCCACAAAATCCACAAATATGCTCATCATTCACGCCATTTCTTGACAGTGAGCAGCCCATTGGGCGTGAAAGGAGAAAGAGATGGGAGAGAGATAGAGTTGTCTAGGGTTTACTAAAATTCATCTAATGAATAATAATAATTCTCAAAGTGTAGAGAGAGATTTTTGTTTATATACTTTAGGTAAAACCATTTCACCTTTACCCTAAACTTGGTAGGTGTGGGTAAATGGTTTTCAAAAGTAAAACAAGGTAGTTAGGTGGTAGGTACACCTACCACACATGGGCCCCACATATTTGAATTTAAAATTCAAATATCTCTACGAACATTTGCCGCGGCTCGGTTCCGTTAATCCGATTAAACGAACTTCCGTCGTTAAATAATTAAATCTAATTTATTAAATATCGATGCGACGCAAATATATTACGAACGTCGTTTACGAATTAATTCTAAATTAATTCGTTCGTTCGCATTAAAGTCCGACTTTAATTTCGTGAATGAAATCCAATTCATATTAATATATCCGATATATTAATTTTAGCCCATTCGAATAAATTAAATAGAAAAATCAAATTTAACTATTAAATTTATTTTACCGATTAATTCCAAATTAATCGCGTTCTCTCTCTTTAGACGATATTTTATCCCAGATAAAATATCTCCGTAATTAATCCCAGATTAATTTTCTCTCTCATCGAAATAATCCCAGATTAATTAAAGTGCGAGTCATACGTCATCGGTGTATCATTGGGAAGCGACCCATGAGATCTCCGGATATGTTGGCAGCAAATTCGGTCGTCGGACTATCCGAACACGTAAGTACCAAGTACTACATTTTACCGATTCACAAGACAAGGTTGGCTTCTAGCAAAGCGCCATGCCTACCCAATTCTCCAGAAATATCCTTACAGGAATATATTGATCTGTATCAGTCGTAGTATACATCGTATAGTGCATATCGATCTAGTATCGGATGGTCACGTGCTAGGCCTGGGGCTGGAGTTGTGTCTGCCCCGTACGAAGCACATGTCGGATTTCTGGTAACTAGTCTCTATAATCGGATATACATGACCTAGTCATAATATCCCGATGGCCGCGCAGCACTTAAGTGCACTAATACCGTATCCTACGTGACATCATCTCCACTATGACTGGAGTGATACTTCCGTCTTGACATCACACCCAATACTCTACGATTCTCAATATACCCAGTATTGGCGTACACAGAATCGGTTAAAGCCCTGGACGACCTCAACCAAAGTATATTGATTGTCATAAGTATTAGCGGTGCAAGTCTCATGTTAAGACCAAATACACCTACCCTGACGTCGGACTCCCATAGACACATAGTCAAACTACCAATGGGATTCCGAGGGGTCTATCCAGAGCGAAGCTATTTCCCGTACCATCGGTGAAACACAACCTCACCACACACTTGCATAAGTATCCAATACTTAAATATATGAGAACTATACCGTTATGCCCTCACAACGTGCACAAGTGCAATACTAGTCTTTTACGCATTACCGATGTCCAATCTCGATAATACTCTGACTAGGATATTTAATGATTAATCCTTTGTGGACTGATACTGTCTCATATCATTCTCAATCCAGGAACTAATCATAGGGACCTCCTATCATTTATATATCTAAGGTGATCTAATCACAAATGATAAGATAGCAATCTCCTTTGTCACATAGTTAATTTGTACAACAACACCATGATCTGTACAAATAGTGACGCTATGGGTCATAATTGTCCAACAATCGGCCTATAGCCAGTCACTCGAGTGCCTAACACCCGAACTATGTAATGTTCGCTCAAATTGCTGAGAAAAGTTTTTCGTCAGCGGATTTACATGATTATCGTCTGACGCGTTTTATAAGATCATCACATCGCCACGATGTATGATCCGAACGAATCAGATGAATATCGAAGTAATACCTGGATCGTTGATGAGACCATTAATTTTAGCCTGTGCTGACGCTAGCTCAGCCTGCTAACAGAACTATATCTAATCTAATTAGATTTATTATCGACCCAAATGGCTTCTATTGCTGCCTCAGCTGCATCAATAATCTGCATTTGTTGTTTATATGGTAACAATATCTTGCTTGGAAGATTTCCAGCTCACTGTTCCGGTATTCTAACTTTATAGTACCGTTTGCGACTTATAGTCGTCTTTATCGGTTTGGAAACTTGCCACAGCGATCCCAGTCACTTCAAGTTCTCCTTCTCCATAGACTAAACATCATCCTTAGTTCTCTGAGATACTAACGGGTGTTCTTAACTTCAATCCAGTGACTATCACTCGGATTGGTCTGATTGTGTCTCCATACGCTCAAAGCGTATGAGACACCAAGGTCACGTACATTTTAAATGTACAATTTCTTAGAGTGTTAACAACTTTAAATCTATCCCAATAGATCTTTATTCCTAGAATAAAGGTTGTTACTCCTAAGAATTCTACGGAGAATTATTTCGAAAGCCAAGCTTTCGCCGATTGTTTTATGGGAATATCATTTCAAGAAATAACATATATTATCATTATTTTATACATGACATCCATTGTCAGTGCGCTCCCACACCTCCTTATATACACAAGAATTATTTTCATTTGGAATTAAATCATACACCATATGATTACATCAAAACGTCAGCTCCAAGAACATTATGCTTGCTTCAACCCAAACATGGATCGAACAACCCGCAAACCTAGTTTGCTGGTTTAGGTACGACAAAATCGTCAGGATGTTATAAACATCATCCAAAAGGTTTCTGTTTAAGGAAAGCGATTTTGATTTTTAACTGACACATTTCATAAATGAAATATGCAGTATCAGCAAGCATCATCCAAATGGATTTACCGTGGCAACGGGTAAAAGGTTGAACCGTAATCAACATAATGTTGATAACGATACCTTTTCGCTAAAAGCCTAGCTTTGTACGTTGGTATGTTGCCATCCATGTATGTCTTCCTTGAAGACTTTTAAGTACCAATAGGCACAATGCCTTACGGTACATCAACTAGTGTCTAAACATAGTTGGTATACATGGAATCCACTTCGGACTCATGGCACTTTGCCACAAAATGGAGTCGATACCTTGTATCACTTCCTTAAACGTAGTCGGTTGGTCTACCTTAATAAGATTGACATCTTTATGAGGTGAGATCAGAAACCCATACCCCAGGTTGTTTTCTGATTCTCTCCGATCTACGCGGTTCTGTGTATTCGAAGATTAATGGTATAGTTTCATCCTTGATGAACTATTGTGTTCCATTAAGGACTTCGTGCCTTGAACAGTATTACTCCGACTTTCATCGAGTTATACCATCCTCCCACTTACCACTGCATATCGGTATTCCTCTTAGGAAAACCGCATGGTGAGCAACAATAACATTGTTCTCTCGTGAGATGCAAAAGTACTATACTTATGGTTTCCCCTAGGATACCTATAATTGGCACTTATCCTATTTGGGTTTTAGTTTGGTATTATCCAAACATATGCCTAGCATACCAAATACACCTACCCTGACGTCGGACTCCCATAGACACATAGTCAAACTACCAATGGGATTCCGAGGGGGTCTATTTAGAGCGAAGCTGTTTCCCGTACCATCGGTGAAACACAACCTCCTACCACACTTGCATAAGTATCCAATACTTAAATATATGAGAACTATACCCGTTATGCCCTCACAACGTGCACAAATGCAATACTAGTCTTTTACGCATTACCGATGTCCAATCTCGATAATACTCTGACTAGGGATATTTAATGATTAATCCTTTGTGGACTGATACTGTCTCATATCATTCTCAATCCAGGAACTAATCATAGGGACCTCCTATCATTTATATATCTAAGGTGATCTAATCACAAATGATAAGATAGCAATCTCCTTTGTCACATAGTTAATTTGTACAACAACACCATGATCTGTACAAATAGTGACGCTATGGGTCATAATTGTCCAACAGACTCATCATAGGGTTTTATGCAAAATGCAGTGCCTACAGTCGCCCCCACTTTGATGGGACTTGTGTAATGTGTAACAGTGACAATCCTATCAAAGTTATGCAATGCATTTTCACTTACCTGGCTCGCCAGCTGCCATCTGACTTGCCTGCTGCCTCGATCTGAGTTGATGCCGCAGTAGACCTCGATTCTGGGACGCATCATAATAGTTGCAACCGACAACGGGGGCCTCGACCCTGGGACGTATCCCGATACCGCTGACAAAAAGTGGGTTTCTACCCTGGGACGCATCTCAACACTAATGATGCAGGGGGCCAACGACCCTGGGACGCATCCCGATAACTGCAACCAACAACGGGGGCCTCAACCCTGAGACGCATTTCGATAACGTTGCCAAAAGGTTGGCCTCGACCGTGGTACGCATCCCTGAAACTGCTGATGACGTGGGTTACAACCCTGGGACGCATCCCCGAAACTGCTGATGATATGGGTTACAACCCCGGGACGCATCCCCAAAACTGCTGATGACGTGGGTTACAACCCTGGGACGCATCCCCAAAACTGCTGATGATGTGGGTTACAACCCTGGGACGCATCCCCGAAGTTGCTGACGTGGGTTACAACCATGGGACGCATCCTCAAAACTACGAATGTGGGCCTCGCCCCCTGGGACGCATCCTCAAATCTGAAACTGCGCTGACGTTGCTTTTGATTGGCTCATTTCTGCCGTTCCTTCTTTTTTCTTCGATCCCCTGCGAACATAAAACAAAACAACAAACACGAAGAGAATGCAAGGTATGTTATGTGTATGCATGCATGCATGTGTTTCTTATCCCGTCGGGTTAGGCCTTCTGCCAAGTCTTCTCTTCCTTAGGCAAAATACTACTTCAATCTGTCTACGTTAATCGGCTCGATGAACTCATTTCCTTCCAAGTCTGACAGTCTCACTGCTCCATTTCCTATTACTTTCTGCACTATATAAGGTCCTTCCTAGTTAGGTCTGAACTTTCCTCTCGGACCTATCGTCGACGGCCTCGACTGCTTAAGTACCAAATCACCCTTTCTGATCTTAGTGGGACGTACTTTCTTGTTGAATGCTCGGGCCAGTCTCTTCTGATATAACTGCATGTGATACAAGGACTTCGTTCTCTTCTCATCCAGCAGTACTTAAACCTCTGTGCAGCCCATTCTTGTTCCGGTAACTCTGCCTCTGCTAATACCCTCATAGACTGTATTTCCACTTCCACTGGCAATACTGCTTCCATTCCATAGACCAAAGAGTAAGGCGTGGCCTATGTTGCTGTTTTTACTGATGTTCTGTACCCCCACAAAGCATACGGTAGTTTGTCGGCCCAATCTCTGCAGTTTTCTATCATCTTGGCTAAAATCGTCTTTATCGTCTTGTTGGCTACCTCAACTGCCCCATTTGCCTGCGGCCTATACGGTGATGACTTGTGATGGCCTATCCCATATTTCTGTAGCATTGCATTTGTCTCTCCTTGAAACTGAACTCTGTTGTCCGTCACTACATGGACCGGCATACCGTACCGACAAATGAGATTTCGCGCTATGAACTTTGCCATCTGCTTTGCTGTAACATTGCGGAATGATTCGGCTTCCACCCATTTCGAGAAGTAGTCTACTGCCACTACTATAAAGTGATGCCCATTCGATACATTCGGTCGAATCTCCACAATCATATCAATTCCCCATGCTGAGAAAGGCCACGGCTCTGACAGCCCATGCAACTTTGTGTGCGGCAAATGATTCAAATTGCCGTGTGCCTGACAATTATGACAGTGCTTTACCATCTTCACACAGTCCATCTCCATGGTTGACCAGTAAAAACTCTGTCTCACTATCTTGCGGGACAGA
This sequence comes from Zanthoxylum bungeanum, assembly GCA_019454045.1. Taxonomy (NCBI): domain Eukaryota; kingdom Viridiplantae; phylum Streptophyta; class Magnoliopsida; order Sapindales; family Rutaceae; genus Zanthoxylum; species Zanthoxylum bungeanum. The sequence goes on from SKCR01011738.1 coordinate 18,446, forward strand.
TTCAACCCGTTCATGTGTGGACCACATACCCCGGCGTGTACTCTACTTCTTCCATTACCTGCTGAGCCTCTTCTTTTCTCAAACACTTCAACTGAATACCGTTTGCTTGCCTCTTGTACAATTCCCTTTTCAAAATCATTTACTGGGAAGCTCAACTTCGAATGGCTACTCTGTCTTTTCTGTCTGCTCCCTTTGGGAGTTCCCAATGTTCCAGATACCTCTGATGTCAAGATACCAAGGTTTACCGTCATCGACCTCTATTTTCAGAATTCTCTCTATCTCATAAACAGGTCTGCTTGCTGTCGTCAGTATCAACGGTCTCATCACTAACTTTTCTGGATTTTCCCAAGTCGCTGCAAGTGTAGCTAATGCATCTGCCATCTGATTCTCTTATCTCGGCAAGTGCTGAAACTTACAATCGGGGATAACATGTGCCAATTTTCTGAGGTGAAAAAGGTAAGGTTTCAACCGTTCTTCTTTCAATTCCCATTCTCCTCGCATCTGCTGGACTACCAACATAGAATCTCCGTAGACTTCCACACTCTCGGCCTTCAAGGCTATCAATGCAGTCAAACCAAAAGCACATGATTCATACTCGGCCATGTTGTTTGTTACTCTGAACGTCAACCTTTTGGCCAAAGGCAAGGTTTCTCCTTCAGGGGTCACTATCACAATCTCAATTCCGGCTCCCTTGTAATTCAATGCTCCATCAAAATACATCTTCCATCTCTGAACTGTTATTGCTTGGATCTCTTCATCTGGAAATTCAAACTTATACCGATCCCCTTCAACAGGTTGCAATGCCAGAAACTCTGCTATTGCTCGCCCTTTGATCACTTTGGTGGTGAGATACTCAATGTCAAACTCTGTCAGCAATACTAACCATCTGCCCAATTTCCCCCTAGCGAAGGCACTGAATGCAGATATTTCAAAGGATTCTCCTTTGCCACTACCTGGATCTTGTAAGACTGGAAGTAATGCCGCAATTTTCTGGAAGCTCATACCACTGCAAGATAGATTTCTCTACTTCTTGATATCGAGCCTCATACGGGAGCATCTTCTTACTCAGATAGTAATTGCCGTTCTACCCCTGTCTCATCTGCTTGTACCATCATTGCCCCCAGTGCTTCTGATTCTATGGCCAAATACAATATCAAAGGTCTGCCAATCTCAGAGGTTTCAACACAGGAGGCTTTACCAAGTACTCTCTGATCTTGTCGAAGGCTGCTTAACACTGCTCATTCCACTTTACCGACTGATCTTTTCTCAACAGTTTGAAGATAGGCTCACACACTGACGTCAACTTGGCGATGAACCGACTGATGTACTGAATCTTCCCCAGGAATGCTCTGACCTCCTTCTCAGTCTTCGGTGTTGGCATCTCTGTGATTGCTTTGATCTTTTCAGAGTCTACCTCTATTCCTCCCATTCCCACTGTATGCCCCAACAGCTTTCCTGATGTTACCCCAAACACACATTTCTTGGGGTTCAGCCGCAGGTTGTACTTGTCAACTCTCTGAAGGAACCTCTCCAGTGCTTCTATATGCCTAATTCTTGTCTCTGATTTCACCATCATGTCATCCACATACACTTCAATCTTTTTGTGCATCAAGTCATGAAATAAGGTAGTGGCCATCCGTTAATATGTAGCTCCCGCATTCTTGAGCCCAAACGGCATTACCCTGTAACAATAAGTACCCCACTCAGTAACAAAGACAGTCTTGTGCTTATCTTCCTCAGCCATGAGCACCTGATTGTAACCTGAAAACCCGTCTGCAAATGAATACATAGCAGATAGAGCCGCACTATCAACCAGAACATCTATATGCGGTAAAGGAAAATCATCTTTCGGGCAAGCCTTGTTGAGATCTCTGTAATCCACACACATTCTGACTTTCCCGTCTTTCTTCGGTACTGGCACAATATTTGCTAACCATTCGGGATACTTCATTACTTCTAGGAACCCCACATCTATCTGCTTCTTAACCTCTTCTCTGACCTTCTCGGCCCATTCTGGTCTCATCCGTCGGAGTTTCTGTTTCACCGGCCTCATATTCGGATAAGTTGGTATTGTGTGCTGGGCAATGTTTCGGTCTACCCAGGCATGTCCTCATATGACCAAGCAAACACTTTGGCATATCTGACCAATACTTCTTCTAATTTCTCCCGCTCTTCAGCGGTAACTTCACTTGCAATCAGAATTTCCTTGGGGTTCTCATGTGTACCCAAGTTGAATGCAGTAGTTTTGGCTGAACTGATATCAAATATGCTTGATTCGTGTAGGGCAAATAGAAATGACTCAGGCAAGTAAGCAAAAGAAATGTCTTTATTATTGGATAATGCGGAAGTACATTCAAACAAATCAGGAAGGTAAATGTCTTCATCATCTATAGACACTTCTTCCTCTGCTACCAGGTTTTCTTCAGGATTTTTATCCTTTTCAAGAGTCAGGCTCTCCAACTTCATCAGTTCTTCTTCCCAATTCTCTACTTCTTCCCCAACTTATTTGGTCAGCATCTTCTTGCCCAGCATCTCTTGGAAGATCTCAAAACCAGGTACCACAATCCCGTTGACTTCTATCGGTTCGGGCTCACCCTGATACCCTGAAGCCTTCACAAAACAATCTGTCAGTTTCAACCTTTTCTTTTTAATCTTCGGCTTTTCTTCATCAGATGTGTATCCCTAACCCTTCCAAGTAGTATGTCCTTTAAAATCTGGCAATTTTGAACCTTCACCCGGCTCAAACTTCATTTTTTTCATGATCCTAGCCACCCTAGGATCCACTCATTCCTCAAAAGTTACTGACACCTGAAACCTCGTGAAAGGCTGTATCTCCAAGGCAGCCACAACATTATCTATCTCAGCTCGGATGGAAATAATCTCTCCCTCATATGGGAACTTAATCATCTGATGCAGAGTGGAGGGAACGCCCCCAAGCTTATGAAACCAAGGCCTTCCCAACAACAAGGCAAAAGTGGCTGGGATGTCCAGCACTGTGAACTCAACTTCGTCCTCAATAGGACCAACCTTGACTGCTGCTACAAATATACCCTCAACTCCTCGCTTACTGTCATCATAAGCCTTGATAGTCATACTAGAGGGATCCAGATCTGTTGTTTTCATACCTAGCTTGGCCAAAATCTTCAACGGTCACACATTGATGGACGAGTCATCATCCACCATCACACAAGAAGTCCTCTTACTTCTCACTTCTGCTCTGATAAAAAAAGGTCTATTATGATTTCTCCCCTCAGGTGAGAGTTATTCCTCAGAAAAAGTGATTGCCTGCAGAGCCTCCTTCTGCACTGACCCGACAAACATTGCAGAGTTGGCATCTTCCATTACCACTATTTTGCTTAAGGCCTCAACCATGGCCCGCCTGTGCTCTTGAGATGCACACAACAAATCCCAGATACTCACTTGCGCTCGGGTTTTCCTCAACTGCTGTAGCACTACATCTCCCTCGGCATTATCCCCATTTTCTGCCACTTCTCTTCCTCCAGTCAACACTTTTTTACCCTTATCAGTCATATCATTGTAGAAACGCCTGCTGTGTGTTATACCCCTCACCTCTTCTTCATCACTACTAGAGAAGTCTGCCCAGAAACTCTTCCCATGTTCGGTTTCATCTTCGCTGATACTATCCCAAATCCTACGGAAAAAGGCTTGGAAGTCAAAGGATTTGAGGACAAGATTATCGGGTAGGCCAAGTTTATCATATAGGTTGGTGGCGGGACAGAGTGGTAATTTGGTAAAGGGTTCTGGTGTGTGTTGGGGTGTTCTGTTTCAGGGTCGGGTATCTTTGTTGAGTCTATAAGGTCATGGATTTCATGGCGGAGTCGGGCACAGTTGTCGGTATCGTGGCCTTTCTGTTGGTGGAATTGGCAATATTGGTTTAGGTTGAGATGTGGTGGTGGAGGGTTTGGTAGTTGTTTGGTTTCTAGGGGTTTCAGAAGTCCTTGTCTCTTCAATTTCTCCAATACCTTGGACAAGGGACTACCCAAGTTGGAGAATCTCTGGTTTCGGATAACAGCAATCTCAGCAGAAACAGGCTTTGTTCCCGATGTCCCCCCAATGGGCCTCATGTTCAGACCATAGAATTTTCTATTCTCAGCATCTTCTTCCTCAATATCCATGACAGTTTCCCTCAACTGTCGAAAATCAGTAATCATGGAGGTCATCCTCCTTAGCTTCCCATAGATGGAGGGCTTGGTGCCATTGATAATCATTTTTATCTGGTCCTTCTCTGAGGGCCTGGTCTGCATCTTTAAGAGCTGGCTTCTCCAGCGGACCACATACTCTTTGAAACTCTCTTTCGGTTTCTGTCTGGTGTTCTCCAAATCACGGAGTGACAGATCTAACTCCAAGTCCGTGACATACTGTTTCAGGAATGCATCAACCAATTCCCTCCAATATTCCCTTACTTTCTTCTCAAGGCTGTGATACCATACCACCGGTGCCCCCTCGAGTGACATTCCAAACATCTTATACACATGTCGCTTTGTCAAACCCACAGAACTCATAACTGATACATAATGACGGAGATGAACCCTCGGATCCCCCATTCCCGTTGAACTTAGCCATATCCGGCATCTTGAACTGAGCATGCAACTGTTCTTCAAAGGTCATTGCCTCATAATCCAACAACTCTTCATGTTTACCCTTTATTTTGCGGGTAACTGTTTCAACCTGATCCCGAAGCTTCTGAAATTCTGCCTGAGACCCAATCACTCTGCCTGTTGCATACTCTTCCATGTCATCATCAAAAACGGGGATATCATCCCCCAACCCATTCGGAGGCTCCTCGCGCCTCACATTCTCATAACCCCCCAGCACGGGGTACATCCATACCAGCCACAGCAATAGTCAATGGTTGCAACTGTTCAGTAATTTTGGCGAGATCATTTTCCAACTGATCTATCCGGGATACCTCGCTATCGGATGTACTAATATCTTTTACCGGTCTTTTAGTGAGTCTTTGATAAGTGTGGTTTATACCCACTTATTATGGCATTCTCAGCTTATTATTTTGTTATAATTCGAGATATTTAATATCATTTATAATTTATTTTATGTTTTATTTGTAGGAGCATCAATACATGGATCTGGGAACAATTGCACGTGTTTTGGGACCATATGGGAGAATAGGACATAAGACAGAAGGAAAAGGGGAAAAATTCAATACACCAGCCAAGATCCAGAGAGATGGGCGCCATGGCGCCCATCAATCACAAATGAGTGGCGCCATGGCGCCACCCAATTACAAAACAAAGGCGTCATGGCGTCATTCACATATATAAACATTGGCGCCATGGCGCCAATGTTAAATTAAAATAAATATTAATGGCGCCGTGGCGCCCACAAGCTAGAAAATTCAATACATTTTCCCGAGGGTTCAGCGCCGCGGCGCCCATTTGCCTACAAGCTGCAGCCAAATCACGCGCATTCCAGGATTTTTTTTTAGGGTTTTTAATAATCCTAATGTTACCCAAAGACTCCCGGCCCCCAGTATAAATATAACAGTCCATCCAACACTCAAAGTGAGGCTAATACAGAGCACAAAACACAGAAACACATATTTTTAGAGATCCAAGGAGAGGATTGAAGAGCGACAAGAGGAGATTAAGGTTGTGACATCCGGGAGGAAGAGATTCAATTCGGGTTTTATCTTCTTATTTCTTTCTTAAAACTCTAATGATTTCCATTAGATTCGTGGCTTGATAATTTATTGTTTTATCTTTTGTCATGAATTTACTCCTTAATTCTGGAGAATGATGTAACTGATGCTTGAACCTTAATTTTAATTACTGATTTTGTTATGAAGTTTTATTGATTTATTTATATTCTTTTGAGTTTAATGCTTCTTGATTGTTGGCCACAATTTGAGATGATGAATGTTTAGAATCTATCACTCGAGAGAGGGGATTTTGAATAGATCTAGAGAATATAGCCTAGGATTTTATAGAGTTCGAGAGAATCTGTAGTCCTTTGAAGTCGTTAACATAGAATCACAAATCGTAATGAGTTGTTAACTATTGGATTTTTATAGAGATATCGAAGTCTATAGTTGATAATATTTTCACTCGGCACTCGAGAGAGGGAGTGAATATTTTAGGATCTTGACTTATAAATAATATAACTGAACAAAGATTAATTGGCATGACAAATACATATGAGACAGCTAGGTGAAATCAGGATCCAGAATCTCTATCGTATTAGTTCCTCCTATATAATTATTTTTATATTTTATTTATTTATAAAAATCTTTATTATTTGTTGTCTAAATAAAGTTAGGATTATCAATTGTAGTACTTAGTGCGAGTTAACGCAATCCCTATGGGTTCGACACTCTAAACTCATTTATACTAAAACTTGACACCGTACACTTGCGGTACGATATAAAAATATCACAACAAGTTTTTGGCGCCGTTGCCGGGGATTGTTTGTTAATTCACATTAATACTACTACCAAGTAATTTTAGCTTTAATTTAGATTTTTATTTTTATTTTTTATTTTTAGTTTATTTTTGTTTTGTATTTAATTTTTATTTTTATTTTGTTTATTGATTTTTATTTTTCTTTTGGTGCTTCAGTGAATGCGAAAAGCCACAAGTCTCAATTCGCTCCTGTTTGATCCTGAAATAGAAATAATTGCGAGGAGACTAAGAAAAGAAAGGAAAATCGAAAAAGAAGCAATGGCAGCTGAAAACATAGAGAACAACCCACGCCATGTTGCAATCAGAGATCACTTCAAACCGGTCATTGATGATATATGCTCTGGGATTGCCCATCAACCAATCAACGCCAACAGTTTTGAGTTAAAACCTGCATTGATCAACATGGTACAAAGGAATCAGTTTGGGGGTTCAGCTGTAGAGGATCCCAACTTGCACTTAAGGATGTTCCTGGAGATCGCAGATACCATAAAAGTAAATGGCGTGAGTAAAGAGGCTATCAGGCTACGCTTATTTCATTCTCTTTACGGGATAAAGCGTGGGATTGGCTGCAATCAATACAGACAGGGAGTATCATGACATGGCAGGATATGGCCACAAAATTTCTTGAGAGATTCTTTCCACCAGCTAAATCAGCTCAACTGAGGGCAGAAATCAGTGTATTTAAGCAGCTGGAAACTGAGACTTTGTATGAAGCATGAGAGCGCTTTAAGGATTTACTACGAAGATGCCCACAACATGATTATGCAGATTGGGTCCAGATTCAGTTGTTCTATAATGGGTTGAATGGTCCGAATAGGACTGTGGTTGATGCAGCAGCTGGGGGAGCTCTATTCAGGAAATCAGCTGAGGAAGCGCGCAATTTATTGGAAGAAATGGCCATTAACCATTATCAATGGCCAAGTGAATGCGCTACGGTAACCAAAGTGGCTGGGATTTATGAAGTAGACCCTCTTGTGGCACTTACAGCTCAGATTTCCACCTTGGCCACTCAAGTAGCAGCCCTGACAAAACCACGAGTATCATCTATTGAATCAGCGACAGCTACAAATATGCAGTTAGTGGAAGGAAACCCGAACATTGAACAAGTCCAATATGTGAACAATCGGAACTTCAACAGCTATAGAGGAAATCTTATGCCTAATCGTTATCATCCAAACCTGTCATATGCTAACACAGAGAACACCTTGCAGCATTCTTCTGGTTTTGACTATAGATAAGATGAGCAGAAATCTTCCTTAGAAGATTTCGTGAGCACGTTTGCTGCTAGTACTTCAGCGAGATTTGAGAAGACTGAGTCAAGGCTAAACAATATTGAGATACACATGGAAAATATGGAGGCTACAATGAAGTCTTTAGAAACACAAATTGGACAGATTGCATCCTCCATAACCAAGCAGCAGTAGGGGGATTTGAATAAACTGTCACAGCCGCCAAGCTATCTTTTTCATGTCAAAGCAGTCAGTGGATACAAAAGAAGAAGCTACCATGACCACCATTTGGGTGGTTGCGTCTGGCTGAAGACGTTAAACTTAGCGCTAGCGGGGAGGCAACCCTTGCATTTCTTTTATTATTATTTTCTTTACTTTTTATTTTATTTTATTTTATTTTATTGTGTGCTATTTATTTATTTGCATGTTATTTATGCAGGTAGCACGAGACACACAAAGCCCGCACAACCAAATTCTAACCAGCAATAGTCTGATCAACTCCATGCACGGTAGTGTTGTTCCTTACTCTTGTTCTTAAATTTTTATCTTACATTGAGGACAATGCAAATTTTAAGTTTGGGGGTGTGTGCATGTTGCTTACTTGTTATTTAGTTGTTTAAATTTTGTTATTTAGTTATTTAAATTTTGAAAAAAAAAAAAATTGTTTTAGTCTTTGATAGTAAAACATAAATCTTGTGATAATATTGTTTGTTTATGAGTGAAATTTTAGAAACAATAAGTGTCTAATTTACTTTTATCTGATGCCTTGAATAATTGATCTATGTTAGACTCGTAAGCACTTAAAAATAGGTTCTTAGCAGTAAAACTTAAGTAGTTGACAATGTGACTAGTTGACGAAATTGCATGTCGATTAATGACCGTTTGCTTAGATATCTATCTTGATTTGCTAGTGTTATGAAGTATGGTATAGCTAAAAAAAAAGAAAAATGTCTCTAAAGAAAGAAAATAAACCACCTATAACCGATAAGCGTGAAGCTACCCATGGGCGAGTATTAGGACCACCATGAGGAGAAATGCTACCTTAAAGGGTAGGTGAGTTGAAAAAAAAAAGTGCAAAAATGAGACAAGAAAAAGAGACAAGAAAATAAAAGAAAAACCATACCATACCGAACACAAAATAAGGCAATTACAGAGTATAATTGAGATATCTAGGTTGGTTTGACCCATCGATTCTAATTTTTAAACGAAATCATTGAGTTAGCTTACTTAAGATCAAAGCTGTGAATGAACCTTTACACACACACACCTTGAGTCTAGCTTAGATAATTTATTCGAGAATTTGGATTCGAGTTGCAATTGCGTACTTTGAAGATTCTTTGATTTCATTTATAAGCTTTCTTTGAGGATATATTTATGCGTAACTATCGAGACTATGTTTTGTTATTTTTTTTTTTGCATGATTGTGTGTGAAAGACGTTTGTGGGTGTCGTCACTGTAAGCCCTCACGAGACTATAACTCGTCCACTAGGGCCGCCTAGGGGTTTAAAGGCTTGTTGCATACGCTAAATGCAATCGTGATCCCTACGAAAGTGGCTTAGTTAATTTAGTTAATTTTAATTATTTATTTGAATTTAGTTTTTGTTTTATCTTTTGCTCGGGACTAGCAAAACCTTAAGTTTGGGGGTGTTTGATAAGTGTGGTTTATACCCACTTATTATGGCATTCTCAGCTTATTATTTTGTTATAATTCGAGATATTTAATATCATTTATAATTTATTTTATGTTTTATTTGTAGGAGCATCAATACATGGATCTGGGAACAATTGCACGTGTTTTGGGACCATATGGGAGCATAGGACATAAGACAGAAGGAACAGGGGAGAAATTCAATACACCAGCCAAGATCCAGAGAGATGGGCGCCATGGCGCCCATCAATCACAAATGAGTGGTGCCATGGCGCCACCCAATTACAAAACAAAGGCGCCATGGCGCCATTCACATATATAAACATTGGCGCCATGGCGCCAATGTTAAATTAAAATAAATATTAATGGCGCCGTGGCGCCCACAAGCTAGAAAATTCAATACATTTTCCCGAGGGTTCAGCGCCGCGGCGCCCATTTACAAGCTGCAGCCAAATCACGCGCATTCCAGGATTTTTTTTAGGGTTTTTAATAATCCTAATGATACCCAAAGACTCCCGGCCCCCAGTATAAATATAACAGTCCATCCAACACTCAAATGGAGGCTAATACAGAGCACAAAACACAGAAACACATATTTTTAGAGATCCAATGAGAGGATTGAAGAGCGACAAGAGGAGATTAAGGCTGTGACATCCGGAGAGGAAGAGATTCAATTCGGGTTTTATCTTCTTATTTCTTTCTTAAAACTCTAATGATTTCCATTAGGTTCGTGGCTTGATTATTTATTGTTTTATCTTTTGTCATGAATTTACTCCTTAATTCTGGAGAATGATGTAACTGATGCTTGAACCTTAATTTTAATTACTGATTTTGTTATGAAGTTTTATTGATTTATTTATATTCTTTTGAGTTTAATGCTTCTTGATTGTTGGCCACAATTTGAGATGATGAATGTTTAGAATCTATCACTCGAGAGAGGGGATTTTGAATAGATCTAGAGAATATAGCCTAGGATTTTATAGAGTTCGAGAGAATCTGTAGTCCTTTGAAGTCGTTAACATAGAATCACAAATCGTAATGAGTTGTTAACTATTGGATTTTTATAGAGATATCGAAGTCTATAGTTGATAATATTTTCACTCGGCACTCGAGAGAGGGAGTGAATATTTTAGGATCTTGACTTATAAATAATATAACTGAACAAAGATTAATTGGCATGACAAATACATATGAGACAGCTAGGTGAAATCAGGATCCAAAATCTCTATCGTATTAGTTCCTCCTATATAATTATTTTTATATTTTATTTATTTATAAAAATCTTTATTATTTGTTGTCTAAATAAAGTTAGGATTATCAATTGTAGTACTTAGTGCGAGTTAACGCAATCCCTGTGGGTTCGACACTCTAAACTCATTATACTAAAACTTGACACCGTACACTTGCGGTACGATATAAAAATATCACAACAGTCTTCCATCTTCCCTTACCCAAAGGGAATCTATGACGTCTTTTTGACATAGAGGGTGTTAACAGGATATATGTATGCATGAGATGAATGAGATGCATGCAATACAAGGAATATATCAACTCATTAAAATTTTCACACAAATCGGCCCATCATCATTATAGAAGCTTTTGGGCTAACTGTCATAGGAGTGAACTCGCCCCAGTTTAAATGGCCCAACAAGTTCACATCCCATGGCAAGAATCCCAACCGTATCCAAATGATAATGTTCCTAAACACAAACATATAATGGCCTATTGGCGTTATAGGAGCTTTTGGCCCAATCGTCATAAGATACGTTCTTGTCCCAGTTTAAATGGCCCAACAAGCCCATACCTCATGACAAAAGGTCCGAATAGATCCAAACGACAATGTTCCTAAACACAAGCATACAGAAATAATTTCTACAGAGTGGCCCATCAACATTTCAGAAGCTTTTGGCCCAATTGTCATAGGATACGAACTCGTCCCAGTTTAAATGGCCCAACAAGTTCGCATTTCTGACAAGAATCCCAACTGCATCCAAATGAGGATGATCCACAAGCACAAGAAAATAGTTGCTATAGGCCATATGACCCCGGTCTACGCGTGGGTTTGCGGGAGTGTAGACAAAGACTCTCGCTGGCGAAGTATTGCCCACAACTAGGTCTCCCCACTCAAGGGTTAGAGCGACCAAGTGAGCGCACCTTTTTTATACCTTACAGTACGTGCCAACGAGTTATAGTGTGTGAATGACTGTCAAATGGATTTCATGTTGTAGATTCCTCAGATGGAGGGTGGAGCGAGGCTCTATTAAGTACCCTAGCCTCTTAGGCTCTTATCGCTTGGTGACAGGAATAAACAACGAGTCCTCCAAATTAGTCCATCACAATTGGCCATAAGTAAGTGATTATCTAGGTGCCTTCACAGCTTTTCCTTATAGAAAGGTAGTGAATGAGGGAAGACACCAAACCATTACCTAGCCTTAAAAGTGCCTTTGATTAAACCCCTTTTAACCCACAGTAGACACGGTTAATTAAAGCGTAAATCATAATATTACAAGACATCATTTCGGGGCCGATTCTCTTTCCCCAGTGGAGTCACCAGACTATGGGACACAGAAACTGGGCGGAACATGCTGTCCCGGGCTCGCGGCCCGGTTGGGAGTACGGAGTAGCCCGCGGGGGACTAAACCGGAGAATAATGGAGTCGCCACCCGGTGTGAACCGGGACAAAGATTTAAGGTCGCACTCACCCCTCGCAAGGGAAGACCTCAAACCGTTGGGTTCGGAATGGTCCCTTACTTATGCCACTTGTAATAAAATGATTTGTGCAATAATCTAACCAAGCCTAAGCAACATATTTCCAAGGATAATTTACTCCTAAGTTCGCATGCATAGGTACAAAGCTCATGTCTAAGTTTACATATAACATATTTTCATATTTGCATACAACCTATTTGCATACAATATATGTCCAAATTCATGCATAAAAATAAATCGACATATGGAAAGCATACAATTTCACATTGGTAGATACAGAAGCGCAAACGAATAGCATTCATACAAGCATGCATATTAAGGAAAGACAATTAAGCACATAATGGAAACAGATAACTAAAGAGGTAATACAAATGCATAAGGTAAAAAGAGACAACTATATGCTAAAATAGACATGTCGTGATGTGATGAAAAAGACTCAGTTCAGTGGGTGCACGTTCGTGTAGCGTTCGTAAACACGTTCGAACGGTAAACAGAAGGTTCTCGTTCGTGTGGCGTTTGATAACGCGTTCGAACGGGACCAGACCTGATGAAACAAATGCATGCACGTTCGAGTAGCGTTCGTAGACGCGTTCGAACGGTAAACAGAAGGTTCACGTTCGAGTAGCGTTCGTAAACGCGTTCGAATGGAAATGAAACAGAATGCTCACGTTCGTATGGCGTTCGGAAATATGTTCGAATGGGGTTACAACAGTGACCCCCAAAAAGGCAGTAAACAACATGACACATACGTGAACGGATGAATAGATGACACCTAATCAATAATAATGGGCTAAAAGGTGCGGCAAAGCATCGTGGTAAAGGATTTTAACCTCTCAAAATAGAGGACCTTTAATCGCACTTACTAAACCCATGCGCAAACAACACAATACATGTAAGAAAGGTGAAGACAATGATATCGGACTTCATGTATCCGATTGAACATATCTCACATCCAATCGAATATACATCAACCGGCGCGGCAAAGCATCGTGGTAAAGGGTTTTAACCCCTCAAAATAGAGGACCTTTAATCCAACTTACTAAGCCCATGCGCTCGATCACATAATTACGCAAACGAATAACATGCAGAAATTAAATAACGAATAATAAACACATCAAAACAACATAAAACGAAATATGTGTCGTTTACTCGAGTGGTACGTGGAGTTGTATCCCGAGTACATATCATACTACCGTCCATTCGGAATCGGCTATGAAATTTATGTCCGGGTTTCCATCATATATACCACAAGAGGCGAAACATTTTGCATTCATTCAAGGGCCACAATCATGCACTAATAAATGACTCTCATGCGACAAAGATGAATAAAACAATAAAAAGATAGATGGAAATAATAGGAAAAGTACCTTCAGGTCTAACCTTTTATGTCGACTCTCGGAAGTACGGTGTACGGTCATCGAAAAAGGGGGGAAATGCTCTGCAACTCCTCCGGTTAATAGGTTCACGCCGTTCCTCGCTTGTTCCACTGCTCAAGCCACTGTTTTGACTCCGATTCACTGCTGTTTCGACTCCGATTCGTTGTTGTATTGCTACTGTATTTTGGTCACTGTTTTTGGTGTTTTAGGCTACTATTTTTGGGTGTTTCTAAAGGCTTTAAGTGCAGTTTTTTTGTTGTTGTTTTAGGGATTAAAAGTGCAGTTTTCTAGTTACTGGTTTAGGTGATTTAGGGGCTATTAGTGGATGGTGTTTAGGGTTGTGATTTCGGTAATGCAATGGTGTTTTGGGGGGTGCTGTTTTCGGTTAGGGAGAGTGTTTAAGGGCTGTGATTTTTCTCGTATATGGCGTGAATTGAGCGAGCTTTTTGTTTGCTGTGTGTGCGTAAGTTGGCTAGGGGTCTCAAGGGCTGGAATTGAGTTTCTTTTTATAGGCAAAGGGCTAGGGCTACTCCTTGCTTGACGAGGAAATGGATTTGGCATTAATGGGGGATATGATTTGGTGTCATGCAAGGAAAGCCTAAGATTTAGGGGGGATAAATTAATTCAAATTAGGAAGTCAATATATTTAGTTTGTGTTGTTTAGGCATAATATTGTTAAGTTAGGAATACAATATTCTTGATTAGGAATATAATTGGTTGATTGATTTTAATGTTTTATTTAATTTGGTATATATGATTTAATTAATATTTTATTTAATTCCCCATGTGTTAAATATGTGTTTTATTAATTAGGATGTGTTTTATGGGCTTTGGTGAGCTAATTGGGCTTGGGCGTGAGGCTAGCAGCAAAACCATAAATATCGACACCGTTCGAACGCTTATTCGAACGCTACACGAAAGCCCGCAATCGTCGAACGTGGTCACGAACGCAGCACGAACGAAAAAAATAGTGAACTTGTGAAATGAATCTGATGACATGCTCGTTCTGAATTTCCCCTTCCGACGTCCGTTTCCGCGACTGAAAATGTAGTGTCTCCAAATGAGACTCATCATAGGGACTTATGCAAAATGCAGTGCCTACAAGTGTGTCGGAAAGTAGCTGTGAAAATGATCGTTGTTGACGAGCTACCATTTAGCTTTATAGAGAAATAGGGTTTTCGACATTTTTGTAGTGTTGTCGTCCCTCGTTTTGATGTCCCATCTCGTAGGACTATAACTAGAGACATCCTACAACTGTATGCTGAGGAAAAAGTTATGTTGAAAAGTATTTTTTCGACGGGTTCTCAGAGAGTTAGTTTGACTACCGACATATGGACGTCAATTCAAAACATTAATTACATGGTTATCACTGGACATTTTATAGACACTGATTGGCAGTTGCATCGACGAATTCTTAGCTTCTATCCAATTAACAATCACAAAGGGGACATTATTGGAATGTTAATAGAGTCTTGTTTACAGCACTGGGGTATTGAGAGAATTTTTACTATAACTGTGGATAACGCCAGTGCCAATGCTGTAGCCGTCCAACAGTTGGTGAGGAAGATGAGGACTTGGAGGGGAGATGCGTTTGTGTTTAATGGAGAGTTTGTACATATGCGATGTTGTGCTCACATATTAAACTTAGTTGTGTCTGATGGTCTAAAACAATTGGATGACAGTATTATAGCAATCCGCAATGCGGTTAAGTATGTGAGATCTTCTCCATCAAGATTGGAAGCATTTAAATCAGCGGTAGCACGTGAGAGGATAGAGAGCAATGGAAGTGTCATCTTAGATGTTCCTACTATGTGGAACTCCACCTACTTAATGTTGAATGTTGCACTATACTTTCAGAAGGCCTTTGATCGAATGATTGATGATGATAGTCATTATGCTCCATATTTTAGAGATGATGACAATGAGAGCAAAAGGATTGGGCCCCCTACAGATATGGATTGGGAGAAAGCTCAATATTTTACTGATTTTCTGGAGATATTTTATCATGCAATGAATATGTTCAGTGCCTCGTCTACTATAACCTCTTGTTTCACCTACATTGAGATTTGCAAGATTCATACTAGCTTAAAAAACCTGGCGCGTAATGAACATCCTCTTTTGCATGAGATGGCCATATCTATGAAGATGAAATTTGATAAATATTGGGAGACCACTGCCAAAATAAATAAATTGTTAATTGTCAGTACTATTCTTGATCCACGACATAAGATGACATTCACATCTGTTTGCTTTGGTATACTTTTTGATAATGATAATGTTAAGATGGAGGAAATGAGAAAGTCCACTCGTGATTTATTGAAAAGATTATACGATACGTATAATCTTTGGTATGGCACAAATGGGTTATTTGTAGATGGTGATGGATCAATGGATGTTGGTGTAACTGGTGTTGGTGGATATGGGTCTAGTGCTGGTGTGACACAATCTCAGCCGTTTGTTAGACCGCGAGCACAAGATAGAATGCGTAAGCGTAATACAATTGTGCAACCTGATGATCCGTTTCAGATTTTTCAGACTAGTCATGTCATTCATCAAGAGGATAGTACTGAGGTTGATATGTATTTGATGGAACCTTACGAGACTAGTCGTGACCCTAACTTTAGCGTTCTGTTGTGGTGGAAAACAAATATCGGTAAGTATCCAATTTTGGCAAGGATTGCTCGTGATATTTTTGCAATGCCAGTATCGACAGTGGCATCTGAATCGGCATTTAGTACGGGTGGTCGTGTTCTTGACAGTTTTCGTAGCTCTTTAACTCCCGTAATGGTCGAGGCTCTTATTTGCACTCAAAATTGGATACGAAATAAGCTTACAATTGAAAAAACCAATGAAATGGAAGCCATGCTATTGGAGGCAGAGTACTACGAAAAGCTTAAGGAAGGTAAAAAAAACTTATTATTTATTTTTTATTGTTAATTTTGATTATGAATATCATAAAATACAAATTTAGATTAACTGTTTTTGTTTGTATTTTATTTGAAGAATATCATAAATTACAATCTGAATCACAATCAATGGATCATGTTGGTGGCAGCAGAGTTTGAGACTTTGAGTCCAATTAATAGGTACAATTTTGATACTAGTTGCTATCTCTTTCTATTATTGGATATACTTTTTTTATGGATATTGTTGGTGGAATTGGTTTCTTGATTTCTTGGTGGAATTATTAGGTTCCTGATAAGGAGAGAATTGGTTTCTTGGTGGAATTGGTTTCTTGGTTTTGGCGTTTACTCTTCAATAGTTGCACTATTTTGGTGGAAAATGCTAAATGGATATGAGTGTTTTAACTTCACAATGCTAAATGCTAAATGCTACAACTACATGTAAATCATCATTCTCTACTTACATGCATACTCATAATGCATATTACTTGTCCAGTTGTCCTATGTATTATTGACATATTGGTTTGTTTTTTAATATGTCGATATTGATTCTAATTATAAGAATTACAGTGCATCCACTAGAATAATATGAGCATATTGACTTGCTCAATTGACAGTATGAAACTTTCTGGTGTGAAGGATATATATGAATAATATGTGACTTTCTGATGATTGTTTGCTTTCTTTTTTCCTCTTCACGATGTTATTATTTTTAATTTGTAATTTTCTTCCTTCCCTACTTATGTTGTAGTATAGTCCTCTGTATAATTTGTAATTTTATGTGTGTATATTGGACTTTTGAGTGCGGGATTCCATTGCAAATTTGCAATATATTTTTTCCTGTGGCCACACTATATATATATACACATATCTTTATTTTTCTGACCATTTTTAAAATTCATTTGGGGTTGCTTTGCTGATGAATTAGATGGGAGAAATGTCAAGCTTTCAACTGGGTGTTTTTGGTGCACTGATTTTCTCTACTTACATGCATACTCATAATGCATATTACCTTGTAGGTGGAGTCATCAATATGTATTTGACAAGATTAAAGTAAACAAATTTCTTGGAGATCCTGACAAGTTCGATTTTCGACTTTGAGAAGTGTAGATTTTGCTAGTTGCTAAAGGCACTGAGCTTGGCGAAACAACAGATAATATGTATTTGTCTATTTGACATGAAAGTTGTGACAGAATTTGCCAAAATGTGGTATTTTTTAGTTTTGGGTAATTCGGACACATTATCAAATTCTGACACAGATAATTCGGATCAAAAATCAAATTTGGATAAAAAATTGAATTCGGATCAAAAACGAATTCGGATCAATAATCAAATCGAACTTATCCGATCCGATAAGTTACCGATTCAGATCAAACAAATCTGATCCGATCTGATAATTATCGGATCGGATCGAATCAGGTTTGATAAGGAAATCAAACCTTATCGGATCAGAAAATTTAATATCAATCGGATCGGATCGGATCGGATTCGGTCCGATCCGATCTGAATCCGATTATGCCCACCCCTACTACATCGATCCATCGTCCATGGCCATATAAATTTTTTAAAGCCTAATATGAAATAACGGGCCATTAAAAAAATAAAAATTAAATAAATAAATAAATTTTCTTTTAATTATAGCCAAAAGGGCAACCCAATCTCACTCTCATTTGTTAGTCGACGTTTTGATTCCTCTGAAGAGATTTTATTAGTTAAACTAATGAGCACCTATTAAAATCAAAATAAAAAGTGTGGAAAAACAATAATCTGATTTTAGTAAAATAAACAATTTTTTGGTACTTCTTAAGAAAACACCTCAAGTATCTTTTATATTTGTTTACTTCATTTAAATTAACACTACTAAAAATAATTATTTTTTTATTATTGAAATATATTTGTTCATAATTAATATAATAGAATTGAAATACATATATTTATTTCACAAAATAAAGAAATCAATTTATATAAATTAGGGAATAATTAATACAATAAGAAAGAAAGCAAAATGACTCTATTAAAACAAAATAGCAGAGGGGAAAAAAAGAAATAGATGAAAAAATAAAAGCTAATTAAGAATAAAATTGTCAACAAAAAAAAAAGGCAAGAAAACAAAAGTATTTTATTTTATTATTTATTTTGATAATTAAGGGGGGGAAAGCAAAAGTTATTTCAAAACCCAACTGGCCTCATCAGTGTTCAAACCCTAAAGGTTAAAGGAGCATTTACCCTATTTTGCATAATGTATGCACAACTTTCATGACAAGCATCCTTGACCTCAAATTTTGCATGAATGAGAGTTGCAGCACCATTTTCATATATTGCATTTTGATTTTTTAAATCAGTTAAAAAATCTCACCTTACTAGTTTATGAGCTTTGTCTATAAGATAATTTGACCTACAGACAATTTATTAGAAAGTAGTTAAGAGTCAAATAATCACTCAGTGGTTATGAATATTTTATCACATTTATCGATGATTATTCTAAATATATGCATATTTACCTAATGCAACATAAATCATGTATCTTTGAAAAGTTCAAGAGCGTCGTGATAAGCAGTGGCGGAGCTAGAAATTCAACACATGAGGGGCTAAGTTAAAAAGTTCAACAAAAAATAAGTACTAAAATTTTGAACTTCATTGATATATTTTCATTCAATACATTTATAATTGTGTATCAGTATGTGCCCTCTTGGCAGTAAGCTCCAATTCCAAAATTCTGAATGTCTTGAGAAAGCTATTTCAATATGATGCATCTGATTCATCAACGCTTCATAATCTTGTCTAGCTTTGTTGTGAGCACTATTGATATCTCCCTCATGTTCAATAAATTT
Source organism: Zanthoxylum bungeanum (assembly GCA_019454045.1). Lineage (NCBI taxonomy): Eukaryota > Viridiplantae > Streptophyta > Magnoliopsida > Sapindales > Rutaceae > Zanthoxylum > Zanthoxylum bungeanum. The sequence continues at coordinate 37,579 of SKCR01011738.1, forward strand.
TTCTTTCTTCTTCAAATTCTTAAATCATTTACCAACAAATATATCACCACCACTTTGTTTACCATTCTCTTCTTTAAAAAGATAACAAAAAAGATAAAATACAGCATTTTTTTCTATGCTATATTCCAACCAAGATCCAAAATTTTCAAACCAAGTTGAGACAAACCGCCGTTTTTGATTTCCAAAATTTGATAATTTAAAATTATGATTTTTAGGTTGAACATGACCCTTTTGTAAGAACGCTCTTCGGACTTCATCTCGGATATTATGACTATAATAAGAGATTCAATGTCTTAATCCATGATATGTAGGAAGATCTTGTAAATTAATTTCGCTTGAATAATACTTAGTTTTCTTTGGAGAATGTTGTAATGTTGATTTTCTTTTAAAATATTTCTCAATAACTATATCAAATAAACAAAAGAATAATCCAGTTTCTTGTTAAAAAAAATCTATTGAAAAAACCTGAAGGAATCAACAAAATTATTTAAAAAAATTGACTATGTTATAATTAGAACAAAGTTCATTGGCAGCAAAAAAAATAAAATAGTTGGTTCAGTTTCAATTTCAAACAGAGATCATGTTAAATGCATTCATATTAGTGAAATTGAAAGATCATCACCATCAACCGTTTTGGTCCTTCTGGATGGTGATCTTATGTCTGTCAGGACTTTTATCGAGCAGGTTCTGTGTAAAAATAACAACTGGGATTCGTCCTTGGGTTCAGTCCTTGGTTGCGACTCAACTACTCTTGCATTGAATCGTGTGGTAAGATGAAGTAGTTAGTTTGAAAACGATGACTTGAAATTATATACCACATTTTTAAATTAACAAGTTTCAGAATTAGGGAAAAGTGGAAATAAGAATTTAGGGATTTAATATAAAATAATTTTTTTAAATTAATTTGGTAATTTGTTTTGGGCCAGCAAGGGCCCCTGGGCCCAACATGGAACCGCCCCTGGTGATAAGGCACAATTATCCGCTTCCCACTTGACTACCCATCATGCCAACCCTAGACACGAACAACAATTTTTTTTAGAATAGACTATTTAACAACTTCATCAAAAGAAAATTATTCTTCTTGTACAAAACCAAACAGAGACCCATATAGATCAGAATATTGAAAAGACAAACAACATATGCAACAGAGTGACCCCAGTGACTCAAATTAAGTGAAAAGTCATCCAAACTGGACCCAGAGGCAAAAAAAAAAAAACATTAATTGATTTGTAAAGCATGAAATTTTCCTTTAATGGTCACTTCCAGTTGTGTGATGGGGCCAATAGCTACCGATTTTTACGCACCTAAATCAATTTTTAGAGCCTCGTTTTGGGCTCATTTGACCGTTTTAGTGCTAATAATAATTAAGATTGAATCTCTTGCCTGCCTTTATTATTATTCATCTAAATATATATTGATTCGTGCATGCCCCTTAAAATTTTCAGATATATCTTTATTTGTTATTCTACACATTACTAGATTTGCACAAAATGACCGATCTAGCATTTTTTTAATATCACTAATTTTATATTATATTATATTGATTTTGTTTCCATTTCAATCGATCGTGCCAGCCATGCATATCAATAAAATGAGATTTTAATGTCAAATTACTCAGTCCAGCTATGTCTAATTTTTTTTCGACAGATATGCTTAATTGGTATATCTTTGCAAGACCCCACGTAGAGATTATCAAAATATTCAAGTGTGGATTGTACGATACTACGATTTACTATATTTATCAATTTTTATTAAAATAGATTGTGCACAAAAAAATGTAAAAGTCTTTATATTCAGTTTATGTATTATGTTGTTTTTCTTCTAGTTAAAAATTTATATTCACCAACATTGCACGAAGTAGGAAGATCATGCCAATTCGATAATTCGTCTTGTACCTAATATGGTTTTAGATGTGAATCTATTTTCTTGCCGATTATAGGAAACATGTAATACATATATTATTCTATATTATTAAATTTATTTAGTCTTAGTTATTTTTTAAATAATTATCCAATCTGAATTCTAAGTCGGGTAATTACTTCCCTCACGAGTCACAACTATGGCATGATTAGGATCAGTGGCGTATCCAGAAATTTCAGTAAGTGGGGGCTAAATTTTTTTCTTACCAAAATAATATATAATGAATTCATACATATTTTTTTGAAATTATAAGATGATCCCTATACTTTTGAAAATTATGAAATAGCTCATAGTTTCTAAACTATAAATTAACCCAAAATTTTCAGAATTATATTTTTATCCATAATTTCTAAAAATATCAATTTACCCTACAAATTTAAGTAAAAATTTATTTTTAAAATTATGTATTTTAAGTTTATATAGTATATTATATACTAAATTTTCGCTAATTTATTGTTGATTTAATCATTTTTTTAATTAAATTATTAAAAGTCTAGTGCTAAAACGCAACATTTATGGTTTGAACAACTATAAATAAAAATAAATATAAAAAATATATACAGAATAATTATATTTATATTAATATGTGAATATTTTATACATAACAACTATACACGACGTGGTTTAGTAAAAGAACCACTATAAATATATCAATAAATTAGAAGATCAATAACCAAACATAAGTATAAACATAGTTATTATTATTATTTTTTATTTAAATGAAATGGAAACCATATTCTTTTGCAAATGGAAAAACACATAAATGAGTGGATTTAAAATGAAAAATAGTTAATTATCTATACACATACAAATTAAATATAATTATTTTAGATATGTTTAAGAAATAAGATTGATGCAAAAGTGTATTGAAATTTTTTTAACTAATTTGGGCTTGGGCCTATATATTATATTAAAAAATACAACTCAAAAAATTAATAAATAATATATTTATGGGTGTTGTTTAATTATATATATATATATATATATATATATATATATATATATATAGTGGGTCCAGTGGGGGCAACTGCCCCCATTGGGCCCAACGTGGCTCCGCCACTGATTAGAACTATTGATCTCATTAACGCAAGAAATTTACTTCTCCCACCCCCTCTGACAATTCCCCCCTTCTTGTCGCTTCCCAAAATTACAACATTACTGATTTCCTCAAAAACAATTACTCATTTTTCCAGTACTCAAAATCAATTTACATATATGTATTATCTTTAAATAACATAATTATTTTATTTTATTTTATCAGTTAAATATTTTTATTTTATAAAGTAATATTTTTATTTTTGTTAAATTTTTATTTTTTGCTCTTTATATATCTATTCTTTTTAATTTGTTTAATAAATATTACAAATTTCTTATTTATTATTATTTATTTTGTGTTCATTTATTCATTTAATTATTTTGATTATTTTTTAATTTATTTAACACTACTCATATATAATAGATTTTTTTTTAATTTATTTAACACTAATTATTTAACTCATTTATTCTCTCTCTTCAATTTTCTTCCCCATAATACCTCATTATCTCTTCCATTTTATTTTTTTAAAATACTCTTTTTCCCCTTAAGTATTTTTTATTACTTTTTTTCCTCTTAATTATTTTTCCCCACACGGGCCAAAATACATTAATTTCCCATTTTTTTCCATTATTTCACTTTTAATTTACCCTATACCACCCATCCCAACGTGGTGGTGAGCTACTCATTATAGGATACTTAAATTATGGTACGAAGTATTGGGTATATCACCAAGTGCGTCAGGAGGAGACTTTGGAGGCAACATAGATTTTGGGGTATTATGAGGATGAAAATTGAAAAGAGAGAATAAATAGGGGTAAATAAGTAGTGATAAATAAATAAAATTATATTATATTATATATAAGTAGTGTTTAATAAATTAAAATAGAATTTTTAAAAAAATTAATAAATGAACACAAAATAAATAACAATAAATAAAAAATTTGTAATATTTATTAAACAAATTAAAAAAGAATAGATATATAAAGAAAAAAATCAACAAAAAAATAATTTATAATATAAATATATTTATTTAATAAAAAAAAAGTATGTTATATATATATATATATAATTGATTTTGGGTATCGGGGAAATGGGTAATTGATTTTGAGTAAAATGATAATATTGTAGTTTATTAGGGGGACAAAGGGAGGAGGGAGTCTAACAAGAGGGGGAAAATCACTCCTCTTAACGCAAATACATCTTTCAAAAAGAAAGTGTATATATGACTGTATCGTGACATGAATCTTCCAGTGATTATAAATCTATATTATAATTTTTTGATACAAAGACAAATATATAAATAAGCTATACTATCAATCTCATTCTCATACAAATGCACATCTAGAGATATCTGTATAAGGACATTGAAGTTAAAACAACGGTAATTGAAATTGAAATGAAGACATTAATTGAATTTGAAATTCTTAACGCTGAACATGAAACATGTATCTATTTTAAGTTCAATGATAGAAATTTCATATTTAAAAGCTCTTGTTTCAAATTTAACGGTTCAAATTTAAACTTTAAAAAACTCTAATATGGATACCAGAGTAGATTAGCAAAATCTCTCATAAAAGATGAGGGTTACCATCAACCTTGATTAATATTTTATCTTCAATAATGAAATATCTCAAGGTCAATTTATAATATAAGATAGTTTAGACTTTAGAGGGTTTTGACTTCTTGGTGATTGGTATGCATACGTGACTTGAAATTTGAATCTATAATTTTCATGGAGAGGTCAGATGGTGGGCTTAAGCTTCACAATAAATTAATTGTTTATAGGGTTTTACATTTTATAATTAATTTGATTAGGTGTGTTAGGTTTGATAGTTGCTTGCTACATATATATATATAGTTCATCTGAATTTTTCTTACCTATATATATTAACTGCCACTATCATCAACCACTTCATTTCATCCTGTAAAATAATTTCTGTTCTCTCTCTCTCTCTATCTATATATTATATGATATTTTACGATATAAGAAGTATACAAAATATAATTTAACATAATTGGGGAAGTAGCAAATTTAGGAATTTTGAAACTCAAAATATCTAAGTTTAGACAATAATTTTTTTTTTTAAAAAAAAATCTAAAAATGAGCAAATTCACCTCTTTTAGATAAAAATATCCTTTCTCCTCAAACTTTTAACAAAAAAAAAAAAAAAAATTCTCAAATTTTTTTTCCCCTAATTCATGCCATGAGAAATTTCATGGTAGCAAGGTACTGCCATGGCCATTTTTGAGAAAATTTCCTAAGTTTTAGAGAAAGAAGGAGAGTGTGGGGACACAGGAATCTAGGCGACGCATGTTGTCCCGGGTTCGCGGCCCGGTCGGGAGTACGGGGTAGCCACAGGGGACTAAACCGGAGAATAATGGAGTCGCCACCCGGTGTGAACCGGGAAAATGAGATTTAAGGCCGCACTCACCCCTCGCAAGGGAAGACCTCAAACCATTGGGTTCGGAATGGTCCCTTACTTATGCCACTTGTAATGACAGGATTTATGTAATAATTTAATCAGGCTTAAGTAGCACTTATTTCCAAGAGTATCATGCTTCTAAATTCACAGGTACAAAATAAAACTTATACATACATTTCACATATATCTCACATCTAAGAACACATGCCTGAAAATACCTCAAAGTAACAACGAACATACAACTTCATTCAGCATATCATATTCATGAAAAACACAAGCATACATAATAACCGCACAAACATACATGTGAGCACTTTTCCAAGTGATACGTGGAATTGTATCCCAAGTACAGACCGCATTACCGTCCATTCGGAATCGGCTACGGAATTTATGTCTGGGTTTCCATCCGATATATCACAAGAAATAAGCTCCAAAGTCATCATGGCATAGGTATATGAATCGTAATGCGTTAAATCAAGACTAAGGCAAATGACGCAACTAATGGAATAAACATGCTTTTCATTATTATGTGCACAAAGATAAGGATGACTATGTGTGGTTCCATAAAAAAATCACCTAAGAAACAATTATACATGGCATGTGATGAATATGTCTCAGTTCAGTGTGTTCGCGTTCGTGTAGCGTTCGTAAACGCGTTCGAACGGTAAACAGAAGGTTCGCGTTCGTATGGCGTTTGATAACGGGTTCGAACGGAAATGAAACAGAATGCTCACGTTCGTATGGCGTTTGTTAACGCGTTCGAACGGAAATGAAACAGAATGCTCACGTTCATATGGCGTTTGTTAACGCGTTCGAACAGAAATGAGACCTGATGCATGATAAGGCAAAATGCATACGCGTTCGAGTTGCGTTCGTAAACGCGTTCGAACGGGAACAGACCTGATGCATGAAATGGGACGCGATACATAAACAACAAAATAAAAGGGCGCGGCGAAGTACTGCCATAAAGGTGGCCTTTTGGGGCTCTTGGTCTCTCAAAGAGAGGACCTTTAGACCAACATACTAAGCCCATGCGCGTCACATCACAACACATGAAATAAAGACAATAAAAGTGTAGGACTTCGTATGCCAATTGAACGTACATTCAACCCAAACACACTTCGTCCAGCGCGGCGAAGTAGTGTCACAAAGGTGCCTTTTAGGCTCTTCGTCTCTCAAATAGAGGACTTTTGGACTAACTCACTAAGCCCATGCGCTCGATCGCATCATACATACAAAATAAAGCCAATCATATCAAAACCAAGTATGCCCGATTGAACACATCTTACATCCAATCCGAACACACATCAACAGGCGCGGCAAAACATCGTGGTAAAGGGGTTTTAACCCCTCCCCATAAGGGATCTTTCATTCCACTTACTAAGCCCATGTGCTCGATTGAATCATGCATAAATAAACAACATACAGAATTCAAGTGACGAAAACTAAATAAACAAAAGCAACACAAAACAAAAGAGGGTGCCGTTTACTCAAGCGGTACGTGGAGTTGTGTCCCGAGTACAGATCATATTACCGTCCATTCGGAATCGGCTATGAAATTTATGTCCGGGTTTCCATCCGATATACCGCGAGAGTTGACACATCTCTCATTCATCCAATACCCACAACACACATCATACACAAACGAGATTTAAAAAATAAGTAAAATACGATCAAAATAAATAACAAAAATCAAATAAAGATGAGTGTGAAAAGTACCATCAGGTCTAACCTTTTAAATCACCTCTCGGATTTACGGCACACGGTCGTCGGAAGGGTGGATGCTCCGCAACTCTTTCGGTTCACTGGTTCACTGTTCTCGTTCGTTGTCTCACTGTTTGGAGTCGTCATTCTCCGTCTTTTGCTGCTGCTTTTGACTCCGATTTGCTACTGTTCGGCCTCTGTTTTGCTGCTCGTTGTTCAGGTCACCTGTTTTGACGTTTCAACGGACTGTTCCAAGTTTTTGTGTGGGTTTTTAGTGAGTCTTGTGTGAGTCTTTTAAGGATTATGAATGCAATTTTATGTTACTGTTTTTAAGGTTTTTAGGGGATGTTTTAAGTGTATTTTGCTGCTGTATAGGGGGTGGTTTGGGCGTGATTTGGCTACTGTTTTAGTGTTAAAGGGGCTGCTATATTAAGGTATGATTTCGGCAATGAGAGAGTGAGGATGAAGAGAACTCTTTCTTGTTATTTTCTTGAGTGGCTAGGGCTCTTGGTGTGTTGTGATGGTGCTTTTAATGTGAAGGCTTGGGGTTTTTTTCTTTTCTCTTGTGATTTGTGTGAGTTGTGTGTATCTTATGTGTATGAGCTAGCTAGGGTTGAGAAGGTTGGTGAATGGTTCTTTTTATAGGCAAAGGATTAGGCTTGACAAGGAAATGGATTTGGCTAATTAAAGAGGGATTTGATTTGGTGTTGGATAAGGGAAGTCAA
>SKCR01011739.1:0-56350 GCA_019454045.1 Zanthoxylum bungeanum
GGGCGATTCGACTATTAGGCCGATTGGGCGATTCCGCTGTTCGGCTGAATGAGCGATTATTGTAATTTTTGGTTATAAATAATTACCCCCAAATACGACCCAATTGATTTAGTTAATGAAATTAGAGCCATATTTCTCGACTGTTATCTCTTATCCTTTAAATGCATCACTTTAAATGGTGGTAGGATGTTCCTTTATTGAATGTGACTTCATTTAATACAGCCCTGAGATGACCCATAATTTTTTTTTTATAAAAAGTGATTTCATTGCCTATCATTTCTTTACTTAGTGCTCATGCTGTTTCTCATATCGATCCAACTGACACATGTCCTATCAATTCAAAAATCATTTCAACATGATATCGCTCTGTCTTTTCATAGTTCCCGTCTTTCTTTTGGTTCCACTTAGGGTGTGCTTCTAGGGCAATAAATGTTTTACATCATCGTTGGCTATAAAATGATTTTTTTTGTTCCACATTAAGCACATTGTTGCTATATTTTATATCGTACTGTAAGTATACAATGTCAAGTTCTAGTAAAGATAAGTGAAAGAATGTCAAACCCACAAGGATTGTATTCAACTCACACTAAGTACTATAATTGATAATCCTAACTTTATTTAGAAAACAACTAAATTTAGATTAAAAACGGAATAAACAAGATAGTAAAACGTTTGATAGAGATAATCCAAGAAGAGAGAGATTCTAGAGTCTGCTTTCACCTAGCTATCCCTTATGTATTTGTTATGCCAATCAATTCTTTTTCAGTTGCATTGTTTATAAGTTAAGAACCCTAAATTATTCTAACTCCCTCTCCCGAGTACCGAGTAAATATATTATCAATTACAGACTTCAGTATCCCTATAAAAATCTAGTAATTAATATTTCATCACACTCTGTGATACTTTGTTAACGACTTCGAAGGGATTATAGATTTTCCCGAACTCTACAAATATCCTAAGTTATATTCTCTAGATCCTATTCAAAATCCCTATCTCTCGAGCGATAGATTCTAAACATTCATCATCTCAATTTGTGGCCAACAAACTAGAAGCATTAAACGCAAGAGAATATAAATAAATTGAATTAAAACTTTATAACAATTAAATTGGCAAATAACACATAGGTTCAAGCATTGACTACATCATTCTCTAAAATAATAAATTTAGTTCATGACCAAATAATAAAACAATGAAAGCATGGTCATGAATCTAATAGAAATCATTAGAGTTAAAGGAAGAAACTAGAAGATTAAACCCGAATCGAATCTCATCGTCTTCGGACGTCATTGTCTTTGTCTCCTCTTATCGCTCTTCAATCTTTCTCTTTGGAGGAGCTTATGTATTTATAGGGAAGTCCCGGAGTCCTTATGTGTGTAGAACACTGAAAACTGAAGATTCTGGACATCTACCGTAACGTCATGTATGGATCTTGTCTGGGCGTCGCGACGCCATGCCAAAATTTCAGGATGTGACGTTTCACGTATTCTATTTTCCTGCATGCTTTCGATGCGTCCGTAAGGTCCCAAAACATGTACAATTGCTCCAAAATCCATGCTCCAATACTTCCTCTCAATAAAACATAAAACAAACTACAAAATACATTAAATGATACAGAATCTAACAAAATCATAAGCTAAGAGTGCATGAATAAGTGGGTATAAACCGCACTTATCAAACACCCCCAAAATTAAGATTTTGCTAGTCCCGAGCAAAAGACTAAATAAAAATAAACAAAAAAAAACAACAAAATTAACTAGGCCACTTTCGTAGGGATCATGATTGCATTTAGCGTATGCAACAAGCCTTTTAACCCCTAGGCGACCCTAGTGGATGAGTTATAGTCTCGTGAGGGCTTACAGAGACGAAACCCACAAACGTCATTCACACACAGTTATGCAAAAATATAAAAATAATAAAAGCAAATAAAATAGTTCAGGTAGTTACACATAATATTATCCTCAAAGAATGCCTACCAATGAAATCAGAGAACCTTCAAAGTAGTCAATGCAACTTAAATCCAAGTTCTTTAATAAATCATCTAAGCCAGACTCACAGTGTGTGTGTGTGTGTAAAGGTTCATTCACAACTCGACTCTTAAGTAAGCCAACTCAATGATTTCGTCTCAAAAATTGAGATCCGATAGGTCAAACCAACCTAGATATCTTAAAAGTACTATCTAATTACCTTTCTTTGCTCAGTATGATATAATTTTTTTCCTTCTTTTTTTCTTTTTTCCATATTTGTTTTCAACACACCAACCCTTTAAGGTAGCATTTCTCCTCATGGTGGTCCTAACACTCGTCCATGGGTAGCTTCATGCTTATCGGTTATAGGTGGTTTAACTTTTTCTTTTTTCATAATTGTTTTCTTTTAATTTTTTCTTTTATTTTTAATTATACCATACATCATAACACTAGCATATTGAGATAGATATCTAAGCAAACGGTCATTCATCGCAAATAATTTCTTCAACTAGTCACTTTGCCAACTACTTAGGTTCTTACTGCTAAGAACCTATTGTGAAGTGCTTACGAGTTTAACCTAGATAACCTACTCAAGGCATCAGATAAAAATAAATTGAGAACTTATCATTTCTAAGACTTAATCTAAAGCAAACAAAATTTATCATTAAACTTATGCTTTATTATCAAGGATTAAAAACAAAAAATATATATTTTTTTTAAATAGCAAGAACTATCACTACATGCACACAACACCCCCAAACTTAAAACTTGTATTGTCCTCAATGTAAGATAAACATAAAGAAACAAGAGTGAGGAACAATACAATCGTGCATGGAGTTGATCAGGCTTCTGCTAGTCAGAATTTGATTGTGTGGTTTGTGTGGTTCGTGCTATCTGCACAAATAGCATGCAAACTAATAAACAAACAAATAACACAATAAAATAAAATACAGAAAATAAAAATAAACAAATGCAAGGGTTGCCTCCCCACTAGCGCTAAGTTTAACGTCTTCAGCCAGACATAACCACTCAAATAGTCATGATGGCTTCAGCTTAGCAAACCAGTTAGTCTCATGTGCCTTATTCTTTGGTATCCACCGGTTGTTATGACATGAAAAAGACAACTTGGCGGGATGTGGCAATGTAACTATAGAAGGTCCTTCAGGATCTGTATTTTCCCCCAGTTTGAAATTCTAGACTGCACATTCAGTAAAATTGGCTCGACCACCTTTTTAGATTTCCAGGGATCATATTCAAATGAGCACTGACTCTTGATTTTCTCTTTTTGCGGTGCTTTGGGAGTGGTTTCAAGTCTAGTAGAGGAGAATCTTCTTTTATGCACGGTTGCACTATGCTCGTAGGTTGCTAAAATACTGATTCACCCTGCGTGTTTGCAACTCCCTTCTCTACAATATCTGCCATGTGACATTCTTCATCACCTTGAGGACTTGGCATGGCTCTGAAAACACTAAAAGTGACTTCTTCATCTTGAACTCTCATTTTCAATTCACCTTTCTACACATCAATGATCGCTCTGCCTGTTGCCAAGAAAGGTCTTCCAAGGATAATTGGAACATCAAGATCCTCTTCCATATCAAGAACAAGGAAGTCAGCAGGAAAATAAAACTTATCCACCTTAACCAACACATCTTCTATGATTCCTCGTGGATAGGTGAGAGATCTATCTGCTAACTGTAATGTGACTGTGGTTGGCTTTGCCTCACCTATGCCCAACCGTTTGTAGATGGATAAGGGCATGAGATTGATACTTTCCCCTAAATCGCATAGCGCCTTACCAAAATATCGATTCCCAATAGTGCAAGGTATGGTAAAGCTGACAGGATCCTTCAGTTTTGGAGGAAGCTTCTTCTGTATAATATCACTACACTTTTCTGTGAGTGCTATAGTTTCAAAATCTGCCAGCTTCCTCTTCTTGGGCATCATCTCCTTCATAAACTTCACATAGTTTGGCATTTGTTCCAAAGCATCTGCGAATGGGATATTGATATGGATCTTTTTGAAGATGTCAAGGAATTTGGCAAACTGATTATCCAATTTCTTCCTTTGAAAGAATTGAGGATATGGCAAAGGTGTCTTTGGGACAGAAGGTGGTTTATATGGATGAGCTACTACATTGTTCTATTCTTCTGTTACTGTTTCCTCATGAATTGCTGCTTCTTCGCCTTGACTGTCTTGGTCATGAGAGGTATCTTTAGTCTCTTTTCCGCTCCTGAGGGTTATGGCTTGACACTGGTCTTTGGGGTTGACTTCAGTATTACTAGGAAATACCTTTTTTTGTTGATTGGCCGTGGAAGAAGCAATCTGCCCAATCTGCACTTTTAAGGACTTCATCGTTGCCCCTATATTGCCCATATGTGTTTCAATGTTGTTCATGATAGTTATCGTTAATGACTGGTTTAAAATGATATTTGATTGCCATATGGCGTGAGTTGTTCTCTATATTTTCAGCCACCATTGCTTCTTTCTCAAATTTTCTTTCTTTCATTAATCTCCTCGATATTCTTTCAATTTTTTGATCAAACAGAAGCGAGTCAAGACTTGTGGATCTTCGCATTCACTGAAGCACATAAAGACAAGAAAAAGTTCCAAAATAAAAATAAAAATAACAAAATAAATAAAAATAAAAATAAAAATTAAAGCTAAGGTTATTTGGTAATAGTATTAATGTGAATTAAATTAACAATCCCCGGAAACGGCGCCAAAAACTTGTTGCGATATTTTATATTGTATCGCAAGTGTACGATGTCAAGTTCTAGTAAAGATAAATGAAAAAGTATCGAACCCACAAGGATTGTATTCAACTCACACTAAGTACTATAATTGATAATCCTAACTTTATTTAGAAAACAACTAAATTTAGATTAAAAATTAAATAAACAATATAGTAAAACGTTTGATAGAGATAATCAAATAAGAGAGAGATTCTAGAGTCTCATTTCACCTAGATATCCCCTATGTATTTGTTATGCCAATCAATTCTTATTCAGTTGTATTATTTATAAGCCAAGAACCTTAAATTATTCTAACTCCCTCTCCAAAGTGCCGAGTGAATATATTATCAATTACAGACTTCGATATCCCAATAAAAATCTAGTAATTAATATTTCATCACGCTCTGTGATTCTTTGTTAATGACTTCGAAGGGATTATAGATTCTCCTGAACTCTACAACTCTCTTAAGTTATATTCTCTAGATCCTATTCAAAATCCCTCTCTCCCGAGCAGTAGATTCTAAACATTCTTCATCTCAATTTATGGCCAACAAACTAGAAGCATTAAATGCAAGAGAATATAAATAAACTGAATTAAAACTTTATAACAATCAAATTGGAAAACAACACATAGGTTCAAGCATTGGCTACATCATCCTCCAGAATAATAAATTTAGTTAATGATCAAATAATAAAACAATGAAAGCATGGTCATGAATCTAAAAGAAATCATTAGAGTTAAAGAAAGAAACTAGAAGATTAAACCGGAATCGAATCCCTTCGTCTTCAAGTTGGACAATTATGACCCGTAGGATCACTATTTGTAAAAGACATTGTGGTTTTTGTACAAATTAACTATGTGACAAAGGAAAATGCTATTTTATCATTTTTTAATTGGATTACTTGAAAATATATAAATGATAAAAGTCCTTATGATTAATTCTGGATTAATAAGATATGAGACAATATTAATCCACGAACGGTTTAATCATTAAATATCCCTAGTCGTAGTATTATCGAGACTGGACATCGATAATGCGGAATAGACTAGTATTACACTTGTGCGCGTTATGGAAGCTTAACAGCATAAATCTCATATATTTAAGTATTGGATACTTATGCAAGTGTGATAGGAGGTTCTGTTAGCCGTTGGACCGGCAACAGCTTTGCTCTAGATAGACCCCTCAGAATCTCATTGGTAGTATGACTATGTGTCTATGGGAATCCGCATCAGGGTAGGTGTATGTGGTCTTAACCTGAGACTTGCATCGCTAATACTTGCGACAATCAGTACACTTTGGTTTTGGTCGTCCGGGGCTTTAACAGGTTCTGTGTATGCCTCTTCTGGGTTTACTGAGAATCGTAGTGTATTGGGTGTGATGTCAAGATGGAAGTATCACTTCAGTCATATGGAGATGATGATCACGCAGGGATACATAACTAGTACTCTAATATGCTGCAGCTATCGGGATAATATGACTAGGTCATGATTATCCGATTAAAAAGACTAGTTGCTAGTGATACGATATATGCTTCGTACGGGGCAGACACAATTTCAGCCCCAAGCCTAGCATGTGACATCCGATACTGGATCGTAATACGCAATACATAGTATACTATGTCTGATATAGATTATATATTCTTCGTTGAATATTTCTGGAGAATTGGGTAGGCACGGTGCTTTTCTAGAAGCCAACTATGTCTTGTAAATCGGTGAGAACGTGGTACGCGGTACGCACCTGTCAGATAGTCCGACAATCAGATTTATTGCCAACATATCAAGGGATCTATTGGGTCGCTTCCTAAAGATTCACCGATGACATTTGACTCGAACAGAATTAATCTGGATTAATTATGAGAGAGAGAAAATTAATCTGGGATTAATTACGGCAATAATTTATTTTGGATAAAATTATAATATAAGAGAGAACGCGATTAATTTGGAATTAATTGATTAAATAATATTTTGGATATATTAATTGAAATCGGATTTCAATGCGAAATTAAAATTGGATTTTAATTCGGGCGAACGAATTAATTTGGAATTAATTCGCAAGCGACTTTCGTAATAATTTTGCTAGGCACTATTATTTAATTAAATTGGATTTAATTAAGTCGTAACGGAAAAATTCGTTTAATCGGATTAAACGAATCCGGGCATAAAGTGTGTTGCGTTACCCAATCAAATTTTGAATTTAAAGTGGGACCCACTTCACTTACATCACTAGTCACTTTTTGGTGATGGAAGTCTAATCACCTTTTTGGTGATGGAAGTGGTTGAGAGCATTAAATGAATTTTTTCTCTCAACACACTTGTTTTGGTTTTTAGAAAACCATATACACAACTTTTGAAGTTGACTTTGGAATTAGGATTTTGGAAAACAAAATACAAAAGAAAAACACATCTCTCTTTTTTCTTGGCTTGGCCGAGAGCTTCACTTCTTCAAGGGAAAATTTTGCTTCAAATTTTCCTTCTTGCTAGCATATCAAGAGTTGATTAAGGTGATAGGGAAACTCACTCTTGGGTTGGATTCATTCAACAAAGCTTGGAGCTTCATCAAACATTCAAAGATTTTTGAAATCCCACATCCGATCATTGTAAGTTTTTTCCGCAAACTTTATTTATATTCACATACACATCATGACTTAGAGATCTTGTGGCATGTCTAGGACACTTACAATGGTATCATGAGCCATATCTAAGCATGATTTATTTCTAGGGTTTATATACTTGATTTGGGGATTTTATGCTTTGAGCTTGCAAATGCCTAAATTGGTTATTTGGTTATGGTTATATGATGATAACTTGGAGTTATGCATGATTGATTTTGTGAAAAATTGATTAGATTAATTTTCCCTAGAATGTTCATGGTGATTTTTTGAAAATTATACAATTGGATGTGTTGTTGGCATTAAATGTATATTATATGTTGATTTAATTGGATTGAAATCAAGTTGCATGATAATTTCCTTGCCAATGCCGTGAGCTTAAGCATATTTAATGGATTGATTTTGCTTCAATTTGTGTTGGACATGAGTTGGATAATTAAAGCAAGATTAATTAGTTTAATTGATGTTTTGGAAATATTAGTTTAATTAATTAATTATGGCAATTACACTTTAATTAAATTAATGTGATATTTAGAATATTATGTTAATATAAATTAGTCTTTAATTGGATTGGGCTAATTTGTTGTATTTGGGCTTAATGGGCTTGGTTGGGCCAAGTTTGGTTTTGGACAATTGGGTTGGATCCAATTGGGCCCAAAACCATTTCCATAAAGTCCAAATATGACTTTTGGGCCTTTAAATAATTTAATTGGGCCTAATGGGCCTCAATTGATTTTTGGCAAAAGGGTGATTGATTCCTTATTGGGCCTTGGCATCTTGGATTGGATCCATATTGGCCGAAGCCCATGCCTTAAGAATTAATTGAAATCCCATTAGACTTTAATTAAAATAGTATTGGATACTAATTGGGTCTTTGAGACCCATTTAGATTAGATTTAGAATCTAAGTCTAAAAGGAACTAAAATAAGTGTAATTATTTAATTTGGAATTAAATACGAATTAGTATTGAATACAAATTAAATTGGATTTAAAATTGTAGTTCGATATAATTCAAGAATATGTACTTTGAGTATTTATTCTTAAACGAGTTGGACTCGCGCAAATCAAATTGTTGTTTGAACATTGGATGGTCATTAATTCAAAGATTAATTAATTGGATTAGATTGATTGAATAACATGTTTTGTGTGAATACTTCGATGTATTTGTATGAATAATGTATATCAGATGGATATTAGAAGGGTGAGGGCAATTTTGGAAATTGTTGTAATAAATTTAGAATTTATTAAATTGGACCTGCATGTCCAGCCTATTATCTCTTTACTTTTTTTTTGGATAAAGTAATTATTATAACCAAAAGAAAACTATACACGAGCAAATGGGCATACCACAGGCAACTAGAGAGGACAAGCCCTCCTAGAAGAAAAGCCGAGAGGCTACAAGCAAAAGATCAACAGAAGATGTCATCGGGCAAGTGCCAGGATAGGTGAAGTCATTTATTATCATAAGATGGTTTCACCTTCCGTAAAAAGCTAGCACGATTCCGAACATCAAAAACAATGTCACTAAGAAGAACAGAAACAG
This sequence comes from Zanthoxylum bungeanum, assembly GCA_019454045.1. Classification (NCBI taxonomy): domain Eukaryota; kingdom Viridiplantae; phylum Streptophyta; class Magnoliopsida; order Sapindales; family Rutaceae; genus Zanthoxylum; species Zanthoxylum bungeanum. The sequence goes on from SKCR01011739.1 coordinate 8,850, forward strand.
GCCGAAGAGGCATATCATGAGTGCGAGCATTCCTCTCCCTCCAAATATGGTAGACTGACGCTGCAAAAGACAGAAGAACAAGAAAATGACGTAAAGAGGCATCAGTAAACTGACACAACCACTCAACAGTCTGAGGCTAATCCCGGCATCTCCAAACTAACCCACACCTAGCGAGCACAGACGACCAGACCCTCGAAGAGAAGAAGCATTGGAAGAAAAGATGATTAATGTCCTCACTTGAACAACCACAGAGAATACAACGCGAGCAAGCAGAGATACCAAACCTCATCAAACTATCCTGAGTACAAAGGCCTCCCTGAATAGACATCCAAAGTAAAAAGGAATGGCGGGGAATGGCCTTCCGGAACCAAACAACTTGAAACCAATGCAGCAAGGTTCCCCTTGTCCGCATGGCATTCCAAGCACTATCCACAGAAAATCTCCCACTCCTATCATCCTCCCAAACTAGCTCATCCTCCCTCATACTAGAAGGAGACAGAAGATGGGACTGAGCCAAATCAACAAGGGTAGCAGACCTAGAAGGGGGCCAACGCCAAGAAGAATCAGAGATAATGGAAGCAACTGTAGCCATCCTATCCAAGCCAGAGTCATAAATTACTCTCTCACCCAACGTGTCCACAATCGGGCCCAAAGGATGCCAATAATCAAACCACAATAAAGTCTTCTCACCATTCCCAATCCTAACTCTCATCCGCCGCCGGGACCAGGAACGAAGCTCCAAGATCTTACGCCAACTCCAAGAGCAATCTGTAGGACAAGGCACCTCCCAAAAACTTCTCCCCCTCAACAAATAAGAATGAACCCAATTCGACCAAGAAGAAACCTGGCCAGAACAAAGAAACCAAATGTGCTTAACAATAGTCGCTCTATTCCAAGTATCCAAACTCTTAATCCCCAGCCCCCCTCCTTTAGAGGTAAACAAACTCTACTCCAAGCCACTCTCGCCCCAGAAGAGGTGAGCGCGCTACCCTTCCAAAGGAAAGACCGCAGAATCGTCTCCACCTTCCTAATAACAGACTTAGGAAGAATAAATAAGGAAGACCAATAAACTTGAATGGAAAACAAAACAGACTTAATGAGCTGAAGCCGTCCCGCATAAGAGAGACACTTACTACTCCAACTCTTAGCACGCATGACAATACGATCCACAAGAGAAGCACAATCTGAGGCCCAGAGTTTAGTAGAAACCAAAGGGACTCCCAAGTACCGCACTGGAAGAATCCCAACTTGGAACCCCAAAACATGACGCAGTTGGCCCTGAAGGGTAGAAGAGATACCAGAGGAGAAGAAAAGACTTTTAGCTGGATTCGGGATTAAACCTGATAAACCACTGAACTGTCCGAGACAATCCTTGATCAAGGAAACCGAGGAAGCATCCGCTTTACAAAAAATCATAAGGTCATCCGCAGAGCAAAGATGAGTAAGACGGTCCTTAGAACACCGCCAATGGAACTTAAAACCCTGATTAAGAGCCATATTACGAAGAAGACCTGACAGAACTTCCATAGCCAAAACAAATAGATAAGGAGACATAGGATCACCTTGTCGCAACCCACGACCCCCAGAGAAAAAACCATGCAACTCTCCATTAATAGACACAGAAAACCTAGTAGAAGTCATACACTCCTGAATCCAACCCACCATCCTCTCTGGCATACCAACAGTCCGCAAAACCTCAACCAAGAAATCCCAACGAACAGAGTCATAAGCTTTCATCAAGTCAATCTTAAGAGCACATCTCGGGGAACCACCAGTCCGGTGATAATTCCGAACCAATTCCTGACACAAAAGAATATTATCGCTGATACGCCTACCCGCAACAAAAGCAGATTGATTATGACTGATCACAGAAGGAAGGATAACCTTGATCCTATTCGCAATAATCTTAGAAATGCACTTGTAAATAGTATTGCAACAAGAAATAGGCCTATAATCCTTAACCTGGGAAGGGTTGGGAATCTTAGGAATCAGAGCAATAGAAGTAGCATTAACCTGCCTCAAGAGACGCCCAGAGGAAAAGAAAGAGTGAATAACACAAAGGACATCATTCCCTACAATGTTCCAAGACTTCTTAAAGAAACCCGAATTAAACCCATCTGGGCCTGGAGCTTTATTGTCCTTCAACGCGAACAAGACAGCCTTAATCTCTTCATCCGAAACCTCCCGGGTAAGAGTCTCACTCTGCTCAGCAGTCACATGTCTAGTAATAGCAGATTGAAGGGCCACCCTATCAAAATCCTGCTGACCTTGCTGGGGACCCAAAAGGGTCTCAAAAAAAGAAACAATCTCATCTCTAACCAAAACATCTTCCTCCACAGGGGTCCCATCCTCCTTGGTGATAGAAGTAATCTTGCTACGACTGTGAAATCTCTTCATAGCAATAAAGAAGAATTTAGTATTCTGATCCCCAAGGTTAAGTCATTGAACACGAAATTTGTGTCTATTGAAGCCTTCCTCAGCCCGACTCATGTCTCCATACCATAACGAAAGACTAGCTTCTTCAGATAACAGAGCAGGGTCACTAGGGTACTCCTGTAAAGCACACTGCACTCTATCCAACTCCTTCCTAATCTCCAAAACTCGACACAGAATCTTAGAGAAATGCTCAACATTAAACTTCTTCAAGGCCAACTTAACACTCTTCAGCTTACAACATATTGTATTTCTCTTCTCACCAATTCCCCTCAATGTAAATGAGGTTTCTTTAATGTATTATGTAATTGGGTAGAAGTATGAATAGTGGTAGCGGGAGAGAGCAAAGAGAGAGATTTGTTCTAGGAATAATTTGTTATATATCCATCCGCATATCGTTATTAATTTCTTCGCGCCTTATTATGCTTTTAGAATGCATGCTTAAGGGTGTATGATGAGACCTAATCAAAGATAATAAATTGGTTGCCAATTTACGCGAAAAACCCTCATTTTAACATTAAGCGTTTTTCCTTCCATTGAGTGGTTCTCTCTCAAGATCCAAGATTGGCTTTGATTTGTTGGCCAAAGTCAAGATCATTGTCCATCGCGGATGTTTTTGAACCACGAAGGCTTTGTTATATATCACATGTCTTGGGCAGTTGTGACTTGTTGGCCAAAGTCAATGTCACTTCTGTACATCGACGTGGATTACGAAGCTTTCCCACTGTCAATGGGTCGTGCTTAACTGTAATCATTAAGTTTGTTGAGCCAAGGCTTAGTTGATTCAGAGGAAAAGGTTAGGTTTGGACTTGGAGGTTTGGACTTTGTTATATATTTGGACTTGGAGGTCCACCTACCGGATCTAGGAATTGGATGGGATCCAATTGATCTTAGAGATCTACCTAGTTAAGTTTCATACAACTTGTTGGCCAAAGTCAAGGTTGTGTGTTATTTGACGGGATCCTAGCCCACTAGGAAATCGGGTTTCCCGAGTACTCAACAGAGGGTTAGAGGCTCGCCGAAAAATAGTGGGAGGCCATTATTAAATTTACAATTTCGTTTAATACTTGCCAAATACGCGCTTTTAAATTATTTTCGTCCTTATATATTTATATTAGTTGGACTAATATTTTATTATTTTCTTTGAACAGTTGGACTGTACCATAACTTCATTTGTAGTTGATTATATAGTTGGACTATAGTAATCATTACATTTGACTATACCAGATATCATTGATTGAATAGTTAGACTATTGCAATCAAGAAGACTGGAAAGATTAGCGTCAGAGACATCGTCATGGGTGATAATGTCTTTAACGGCTCCAATTTTCCTGACTGGGAGATGAATCTCAGGATTATCCTAGGAGCCGAGAAGTTGCTCTATGTCATAGACAGACCTCTCGGGCCTGAGCCTGGACAATGAGCGGGTTGTTGATCATGAGCTTTGGAAGACTCACAATGATGACAACTCAACTGCTCAGTCCGTCATGCTTGCCGTAATGACCTTTCAATTTCGTCGTCAAAATAAGGGATAGATCCCTACAACATGATGTTGAAATTGAAGGACCTCATAGATCTAACCTTAGATCTTAGAAGTATGAATTGCAGAAGAAGCTCTTTCGCTCTCGCATGTCAGATGGTACATCTGTCGAGCACTATGTGTCGCAGATGATTGCTGACATTGAACAGCTAGGTCAGCTGGGCATAACATTTGAGGCTGAGACTTCCATAGATTTGATCTTACAGTCTATGTGACAAGAACTCACTTGGGTTGGAAACCAAGCAAACCCCCAAGCATCTTTCTCAAAACCCCAAGAACTTTGAATACTGATTTTGTAGGAACAAAACCCAACCAAGATCAGCCCCTAACCACCATGAAACTCACGTCCATGATAACCACAAACATGAAATCAGATTGTATTTTGCTAGCAATGGAGACGCCACTATGTTGACAAGCTTAGATAAGTCAATCTGAACTTGAAAAGGGGAATCCCTCCCTCAACAAGGATTCGGCCATAGCCATGGAAAGCTCAAGCTTTTCTCTCTTTCAAAATGTTGTATATTACGTTGTTGATGATAAAATTTACAAAGGAGAGTTATATAGTTAGGGTTACAAGAGAGTAAAATGACTAAAATGACCCTAGAGCTAAAATTACCAAAAGCCCTAAGTCAAGCACCTCAACCACGACCATTAAGGTCCTTTTACACCTAAATAAACTTAAAACTAAGATTAGAAGCTAATCTCACTTAAGCTAATTGAGGTGCTTACATGCTATAGTAAATTGACGTGCTTCCGGCTAAGTAGAGATCTAAGCATAATTAAGCCTAATGGCATAGTCAACCATGCTAATTACATCATAAATAAAGTCAACATGTCGAGCACAAATGACAAAAATGCCCCCATTTGGCCGAATTAAACATAGTCCCAAAATAGGTCAAATCGGGTCAAAAGGGTGCTGGTGCTGAAGCTGCTCTGCTATGCTTCAGTCTGAGCTGATCTGGGTCAAAAGAAATAGCTTGGGGACCTCTGGTTATGCCCATATGTGTCTCTGGTGTGGTTGGACTCATGTCATTCCCTCCTTGTTGAAAAGGATTCGACCTCGAATCTGAACCTGCATTAAAAATAAAATAAGTTAGAAACATTAAACATTGCAGGAATGCCAAACTCACCAGGAAGATCAAGCTTGTAAGTATTGTCGTTGATCCGCTCCAAGACTTGAAATGGACCATCTCCTCTTGGTTGCAACTTGGATCTTTTGCTCTTGCATATAAAGCCACACCCAATTGCCGGGGTCAAACACAATGCGTTGGAAACCTATTATTCTCACCAACTCTGCCTTTCCCTTATCATTATACTCCTAAGCTTAATAACAATCAAAGATAATAAATCCATAAGAGTTAAAGAATTAGAATCATAATCAATCTCATAAGGCAAGTAAAAACTAGAAGGATGAATGCATCTATTATATGCAAACTCTGGCCCCGCTATTGCGTCTGTGATATTCTTAGCTCTTTGGCGTGTGATTGGGCCTGTTGGCAATTGCAAAGGCTCTAATGTTCCTTGGGTGACTGCATTCATGTCAAATGTTGACAACCCTTGGATCATGTCATTCTCCCTCTCTTGAAATGGATTCGTCCTCGAATCCGAACCCGGATCATAGATAGTTATGACAAAATCAATTGGACGATGATATTGAAATATAAAAGAATCATACTTGACCACTTGTACCTGCGATGAAAAAGCATAAACAATAGAGAAAATGTTATGGAAAAACTTCACTACCACATCTACTTTCTTTTCACTAGCTCTCACAGCTTCATCATCACTCATGGCCACTATCTCAACCATACTTGCAAAGACCTCCCTCACACACCTGCTCAGCTTCACTATGTTTTTCAACCTCAAAGCACACTACCTCACAAGTGTTTACTCCCTCAATGCTCACGGTCTCACAAGCATTTTCACTCACCATGTCACTTATAACACAATTCACAACATTCAAGGCCTCACAAGTGTTTTCATTCACTATGCACTCAACATCACAAGTGTTTCTCACTTCATTACACACAACTTCAATAGCTTTTGGTTGTTGAGTACTCTCTTCATTCACTGCATATTTAGTTACCTTCCAAGTCTTTTTTCCATTTCTCATAAGATCTTCTATAATCACTCATAATATCTTGGATATCACTTTTGAAAGTATCCAAAACCTCGATCTTATCGTCAATGATTAAACTTGGACCTGCCATCTCAACACTAAACAAACAGATTAGAAATAATAAAAAGCAAAACAAATATGTAAATCCTCACAATCTCATGTGTTTACACTCGAATGATATCACTTCACTCGTGTTTTTGCACTCTATTGGCTTTTACCAGATATTGTGCTCACACTCACGGCCTTTTACCACTATTGAGTTCTTCCTCAATTCAATTACAAATCAACTCAATTCCCATAATGGTCAACTAAGGTGTAGTCCATAAGCTAGCAGAAACACAAAGAACCAATAATGTATATAGTGCAGGTGGAATAATGCGAATAAGAATAGTAATCACGAAGACTCAATCAAAGAGACTTAAGCTAGAGTGCACAAAATAAGAAAAAAGACGAGTTAGCTAAATGCGCAAACAAACAAGCAAGCACTCAATGTGACACTTAGCCAATCTTGTGATCACTCGCTATTGTTTTTGTCTCACTCTTTTCTTTTCTTTCTTTTTTTCCTTTTTTTTTTAACTTTTTTTTTCCTATTTTCTTTTGTCTCTCACACTCAAAGTGTATACAAAGCAAATGAAATACAATGCAAATAACAAGATTACCACATTCGGTAATTTTCAAGTTATATCCTTAATACATATAAATACAACTCAAATGACAATATAACTCATATAATCAATTCGACAATGTGGTAATATCTACCTTTCAACTTGTAAATGAGTATAAATGATCTAGTTACAATGTAACTAACTCAATTTCGAATTCAGCCAAGTCAATTACAAGCCAAGTAAATAGTTTATACAAGCAACTAAGTGATGCAGCTACTTGCCTCTTCAAGCACCTTAAAAACAAATGATTACACACAAGTTCCCATGTCAAGCTAATGATGAATTTATTGCCTCTTCACTTATAATAACAATATTTCAAGAGGTGGCAAGTGATACTTGCTTGGATACACACGAATTTAGTGCAAATTTGTTGCACTCAACCTTGCTTCACTTGATTCTTCAACATTAACAACACAAATCAGCAAGATAACAATGATACAACTCACTCCAATCACCAAATTTGGTGCATTCAGATTTGTTTCATCAATTAAACATTAACTTTCATCAATAATCCACTCAATCTTTCTTTCTTTTCACCCAAACTCACAAGATTGTGCTAACTTCACAAGAATGCAAACAAGTAAGCTCACGTAAATACCAAGATGAATGATGTCAATTCTGATTTTTTGCAAAGTTGATATGAATAATACCTATGGAAACAATAGCAAGACAAGATATATCAATAAATCTCACTAGGTCGAATCTGATCTGATTCTTTTTTTTTTTTGATTTTTGACACTAATAACTTAATAACAATGTTAAAAACGTCCTAGTAACATAGAATTAACAACTAAACACTTGATTCAAGCAAAGAAAACAAAAGCCCCAATTTTGACCTAAGTAGCCAAAGATTAACTCAAAGAAATACTCATGATCAATCAAAAACACTAAAGAGCATAATGTTATTCATGCTAATTTGATCACAAATCAACAAGAATCATCAAGAAACAACAAAGAACACACAAGAACACCATTGGCCGAAACTTGAGGACAAATTCCTTAATGGCCGAAATCAACAACAACAACAAAAACAAATATGAATACAAGATTAAACAACACAAAGGATAGGAAATCAGACCTCAGAACCCTAAGCTCTGATACCAAATGACAAGAAACTCACTTGGGTTGGAAACCAAGCAAACCCCCAAGCAACTTTCTCAAAACCCCAAGAACTTTGAATACTGATTTTGTAGGAACAAAACCCAACCAAGATCAGCCCCTAACCACCATGAAACTCACGTCCATGATAACCACAAGCATGAAATCAGATTGTATTTTGCTAGCAATGGAGACGCCACTAAGTTGCCAAGCTTAGATAAGTCAATTTGAACTTGAAAAGGGGAATCCCTCCCTCACAAGAAATTTAGCCATAGCCAAAGCTTAAAAGCTTGAAATTTTCTCAAAATGTAGTGTATGCTATTCCAAAGAAGAAGAAAACAAAGTTTAAATAGGTTACAAAGAGAAACCCTAAAGGTGTGAATGGACAAAAATGTCCCTAAAGTGAAATTACCAAAAGACCTAAAACTACCCAAAGCATTCACTCAAGCACGTCCCCAAAAGTCTTTTCCCACCAAAGGTAGCTTAAAACAATGATTAGAAACTAATCTAACTTAAGCTAATTTGAGGTGCTTACATCAAATAGTAAATTGACGTGCTTACTCAATAAGCAAGGTTCTAAGCATAATTAACCCTAATGACCTGGTCAACTAGCTTAATTACATCATAAATAAAGTCAACATGTCGAGCACAAATGAAAAAAATGCCCCCATTTGGCTGAATTCAACATAGTCCCAAAATAGGTCAAATCGGGTCAAAAGGGTGCTGGTGCTGAAGCTGCTCTGCTATGCTTAAGTCTGAGCTGATCTGGGTCAAATGAAATAGCTTGGGGACCTCTCTGGTTATGCCCATATGTGTCTCTGGTGTGCACTTGACTTGGTTGCTGCAACTGGTCACATAGCTCTGAGCTAGTCCTACAAAGGCCTCTCTAATCTTCTTTGCTCTTTGGCGTGTGATTGGACATGTTGGTAACTGCATGGGTTCCTCCAAGTTGTTAGCTGCATCCTGTAATGTCTCTGGTGTGGTTGGACTCATGTCAGATTTTATAGGAACAAAACCCAACCAAGATCAGCCCCTAACCACCATGAAACTCAAAGAAATACTCATGATCAATCAAAAACACTCAAGGGTAGAATGTTATTCATGCTATTTTGATCACAAATCAACAAGAATCAGCAAGAAACAACAAAGAACACCAATGGCCGAAACTTGAGGACAAACTCCTTAATGGCCAAAATCAACAACAACAACAAAAACAAAGATGAATACAAGATTAAACAACACAAAGGATAGGAAATCAGACCTCAGAACCCTAAGCTCTGATACCAAATGACAAGAACTCACTTGGGTTGGAAACCAAGCAAACCCCCAAGCATCTTTCTCAAAACCCCCCAAGAACTTTGAATACTGATTTTGTAGGAACAAAACCCAACCAAGATCAGCCCCTAACCACCATGAAACTCACGTCCATGATAACCACAAGCATGAAATCAGATTGTATTTTGCTAGCAATGGAGACGCCACTAAGTTACCAAGCTTAGATAAGTCAATTTGAACTTGAAAAGTGGAATCCCTCCCTCACAAGAAATTCAGCCATAGCCAAAGCTTAAAATCTTGAAAGTTTCTCAAAATGTCGTGTATGTTATTCCAAAGAAGAAGAAAACAAAGTTTAAATAGGTTACAAAGAGAAACCTTAAAGGTGTGAATGGTGTTATTCCAAAGAAGAAGAAAACAAAGTTTAAATAGGTTACAAAGAGAAACCTTAAAGGTGTGAATGGACAAAAATGTCCCTAAAGTGAAATTACCAAAAGACCTAAAACTACCCAAAGCATTCACTCAAGCACGTCCCCAAAAGTCTTTTCCCACCTAAAGTAGCTTAAAACAATGATTAGAAACTAATCTAACTTAAGCTAATTATAGGTGCTTACATCAAATAGTAAATTGACGTGCTTACTCAATAAGCAAGGTTCTAAGCATAATTAACCCTAATGACCTGGTCAACTAGCTTAATTACATCATAAATAAAGTCAACATGTTGAGCACAAATGACAAAAATGCCCCCATTTAGCCGAATTCAACATAGTCCCAAAATAGGTCAAATCGGGTCAAAAGGGTGCTGGTGCTGAAGATGCTCTGATATGCTTCAGTCTGAGCTGATCTGGGTCAAATGAAATAGCTTGGGGACCTCTCTGGTTATGCCCATATGTGTCTCTAGTGTGCACTTGACTTGGTTGCTGCAACTGGTCACATACTGATCTTCTTTGCTCTTTGGCGTGTGATTGAACCTGTTGGCAACTGCATGGGTTCCTCCAAGTTGTTAGCTGCATCCTGTAATGTCTCTGGTGTGGTTGGACTCATGTCACTCTGTCTGACTGTTGGGGCGGGTTCATCATGAACTACAATATGATGAACCAAGAGAAGACTCTTGGAGAGTTGATGGCGATGCTGAAAGAGGAAGAGCCAGAGCTTCTGAAGGGCAAGAAGCGCGAGGCGCACTTCACTTCGACATCTCAGAAGGCCAAGGCTTGGCCGAAGGCTTCTGGAGGTGTGAAGAAGAAGAAGAAAAGAAAGGGCAAGGCCAAATCATCAAAGTCTTCTGGGATGGCAAAAGAAAAATCCCAAGATATCTACCTACAGTGTGGCAAACGGGGTCATTGGAAGCGTGACTTCCGTGAGTACAAGGCGCACATGAAGGAAGTGAAAGCGGGCAAGGCTCCGGCTTCAGGTATGTTTGTTATTGAAATAAACATGTCTACTTCTAGTTTTAAAAATTGGATTTTTGATTCTGGATGTGGAACTCATATATGTACTGATGTGCAGGATCTGTAGATTAGCAGGAGACTGTCCTCATGCGAGATTGATCTACGAGTAGGAAATGGGACCAGAGTCGCTGTTTTAGCTGTAGGGACCTATATTTTAGAACTGCCCTCGGGGCATGTACTTACTTTATCAGACTGTTATTATGTACCTAGTTTGACTAGAAACATTATCTCTGTATCTTGTTTGACCCAAAGCGGGTATACTTTTGTATTCCGAAACACTGGGTGTTTTGTTTATAAAGATGATTTTGAGATATGTACTGCTGATGCCAATAATGGTCTTTATATTTTGAATATAAATGAATCTCAAACATATAATATGACAAACAAAAGGCTCAAAATGAGTAAAACATATGAAACTTATATGTGGCATTGTCGTCTGGGACACATTAACAAGACTCGCATATCCACGCTTTCGAAGAGTGGATACTTGGACGGATTTGATCCTAAATCATATGATGTCTGCGAATCTTGTTTATTAGGCAAAATGCCTAAAATTCCTTTTAGCGGTAAAGGTGTGCATGCCACCGAACTCTTAGCCCTCGTTCATAGTGACGTATGTGGGCCCATGTCTAGCAAGGCTAGAGGTGGATCAGAAACTTTTGAGAAATTCAAAGAGTTTTGACACGAAGTAGAAAAACAGACCGGTAAAAGTATTAAAACATTACGGTCAGACCATGGTGGAGAATACTTGAGCAATGAGTTTCTCGATTACTTGAAAGAGTATGGTATTCTTTCACAGTGGACTCCTCCCGGAACACCTTAATTGAACGGTGTGTCCGAACGGAGAAACCGAACTTTGTTGGACATGGTAAGGTCTATGATGAGTCGCACTGAGCTACCAATTTCCTTCTGGGGATAGGCATTGAACATTGCAATACTGATTTTGAATAAGGTTCTGTCAAAGTCTATTGGACAGACTCCATATGAAATATGGACAGGAAAGAAACCAGGTTTCTCATTCCTGAAGATTTGGGGATGCTTGGCATACTTTAAACGTTTGGACACTGGTTGATGCACCAGAAGGCGTTAAGCCGATTGGTTGTAAATGGGTCTTCAAGAAGAAGACGGACATGAATGGCAATATACAAACGTACAAAGCTAGGCTTGTAGCGAAAAGGTATCTTCAACGACGTGTCGATTACGATGAAACTTTTTCACCTGTTGCCATGATTAAATCCATTCGGATAATGCTTGCTATTGCTGCATATTTCGATTATGAAATATGACAGATGGACGTCAAAATCGCTTTTCTTAACGGAAACCTTTTAGAGGATGTTTATATGCAACTGCCTGACGGTTTTGTCGTACCAAAACATGCAAACAAGGTTTGCAAGTTAAATCGATCCATTTATGGATTGAAGCAGGCATCGCGTTCTTGGAATCAATGTTTTGATGAGATCATAAAAGAATATGATTTCATTCAAAACAAAGATGATTCTTGTGTATATAAGAAGGTTAGTGGGAGCGCACTGACATTTATTGTCCTTTACGTTGATGATGTATTGCTTATTGGCAATGACATTCCCATGCTACAATCGGTGAAAGCTTGGCTTTTATTAAAATTCTCCATGAAAGATCTGGGAGAAGCAGCCTTTATTCTGGGAATAAGGATCTACCGGGATAGATCCAGAAAGCTGCTTGGACTCTCCCAGAGCTCGTACATTGATAAAGTGTTGAAGAGATTCAACATGTATCAGTCTAAGAGGGGACTGCTTTCGGTGTCACATGACGTCTCTCTATCTAAGGACATGTGTCCTAAAACTCAAGATGAGAGAGATAACATGAGTCAGATCTTGTTTGCTTCTGCAGTCGGATCGATCATGTATGCCATGATATGTACACGACCTGATGTCTCATTTGCTTTGAGCATGTGCAGTTGCTATCAGGCCGATCCAGGTGATGGTCACTGGATTGCTGTTAAGAACATCCTTAAGTATCTTAGACGAACTAAGGATGCTTTCTTAGTCTATGAAGATGGAGAACTCGAGGTGACTGGATTCACCGATGCAAGTTTCCAAACCGATAAAGACGACTCTAAGTCACAATCTGGGTATATATTTTATTTGAACAACGGAGCAGTTAGCAGGAAATCTTCCAAGCAAGAGATTGTTGCTGATTCAACAACAGAAGCGGAATATATTGCTGCAACTGAGGCAGCAAAAGAAGCAGATTGGATCCGTAAATTCCTAATTGGATTAGGAGTAGTTCCGTTAGCAGTTGAGCCCGTACCTTTGTATTGTGACAATAACGGGGCTATAGCACAGGCTAAGGAACCGCGGTCTCATCAATGATCCAAGCATGTACTTTGACGTTTCCATTTGATTCGTGAGATCATACATCGTGGCGATGTGAAGATCAAAAAGATCGCTTCAGATGACAACATTGCAGATCCGTTGACGAAAGCTATTTCTCAGCAGAAGTTTGTGCGACACGTACATAGTTCAGGTGTTAGATACTTGAGTGATTGGCTATGAGCCAAGTGGGAGATTGTTGGACAATTATGACCCATATCATCACTATTTGTAAAAGACATTGTGGTTTTTTGTACAAATTAACTATGTGACAAAGGAAATTACTATTTTATCATTTTGTAATTGGATTACTTGAATATATATAAATGATAAAAGTCCTTATGATTAGTTCAGAATTAATAAGATATGAGACAGTATTAATCCACAGACAGTTTAATCATTAAATATCTCTAGTCGTAGTATTATCGAGACTGGACATTGATAATGCGGAATAGACTAGTATTACACTTGTGCACGTTATGGAAGCTTAACGGCATAAATCTCATATATTTAAGTATTGGATACTTATGCAAGTGTGATAGGAGGTTCTGTTAGCCGTTGGACCGGGAACAGCTTAATTATGGATAGACCCCTCGAAATCTCATTGGTAGTATGACTATGTGTCTATGGGAATCCGCATCATGGTAGGTGTATGTGGTATTAACCTGAGACTTGCATCGCTAATACTTGCGACAATCAGTACGCTTTGGTTTTGGTCGTCCGGGGCTTTAACAGGTTCTGTGTACGCCTCTTCTGGGTTTACTGAGAATCGTAGTGTATTGGGTGTGATGTCAAGATGGAAGTATCACTTCAGTCATATGGAGATGATGATCACGCAGGGATACATAACTAGTACTCTAATATGCTGCAGCTATCGGGATAACATGACTGGGTCATGATTATCCGATTAAAGAGACTAGTTGCTAGTGATCCGATATATGCTTCGTACGGGGCAGACACAATTCCAGCCCCAGGCCTAGCATGTGACATCCGATACTGGATCGTAATACGCAATACATTACTATGCCTGATATAGATTATATATTCTTCGTTGAATATTTCTGGAGAATTGGGTAGGCACAGTGCTTTGCTAGAAGCCAACCATGTCTTGTAATTCGGTGAGAACGAGGTACGCGATACGCACGTGTTGGATAGTCCGACAACCAGATTTATTACCAACATATCCAGGGATCTCTTGGGTCGCTTCCCAAAGATTCACCGATGACATTTGACTCAAACAGAATTAATCTGGGATTAATTACGGTAAGAATTTATCTGGGATTAATTTCTAATAGAAGAGAAAACGTGATTAATTTGGAATTAATCGATGAAATAATATATTGGATATATTAATTGAAATCGGATTTCAATGCGGAATTAAAATTGGATTTTAATTCGGGCGAACGAATTAATTTGGAATTAATTCGCAAGCGACTTTCGTATTAATTTTGCTAGACACTATTATTTAATTAAATTGGATTTAATTAAGTCGCAACGGAAAAATTCGTTTAATCGGATTAAACGAATCCGATCCCAAAGTGTGTTGCGTTACCCAATCAAATTTTGAATTTAAAGTGAGATCTACTTCACTTACATCACTAGTCACTTTTTGGTGATGGAAGTCTAATCACCTTTTGGTGATGGAAGTGGTTGAGAGCATTAAATGAATTTTTTCTCTCAACACACTTGTTTTGGTTTTTAGAAAACCATATACACAACTTTTGAAGTTGACTTTGGAATTAGGTTTTTGGAAAACAAAATACAAAAGAAAAACACATCTCTCTCTTTTCTTGGCTTGGCCGAGAGCTTCTCTTCTCCAAGGGAAAATTTTGCTTCAAATTTTCCTTCTTGCTAGCACATCAAGAGTTGATTAAGGTGATAAGAAAACTCACCATTGGGTTGGATTCATTCAATAAAGCTTGGAGCTTCATCAAACATTCAAAGATTTTTGAAATCCCACATCTGATCATTGTAAGTTTTTTCCGCAAACTTTATTTATATTCACACACACATCATGACTTAGAGATCTTGTGGCATGTCTAAGACACTTACACTTCGGACGTCACCGCCTTCATCTTCTATTGTCGCTCTTCAATCTTTCTCTTTGGATCTTTCTAAAATATGTATTTTGAACTCTTAAGTTTTGTATTAGCCTCATCTTTAGGGTTTTGGACGAGCTTATGTATTTATAGGGAAGTCTCGGAGTCTTTATGCGTGTAGAATATTGAAAACTGAAGATTCTAGACATATGCCGCAGCATTGTGATGCCAAAAGTGGCATTGCGATGCTGAACGCTCGGGAATCATGTATGGATCCTATCTGGGCGTCGCGACACTACAATGGGCGTTGCGATGCCAAGCCAAATTTTCAAGATGTGATTTTTCACGTATTCTACTTTCCCGCGTGCTTCCGATGCGTCCGTAAGGTCCCAAAACACGTACAATTGCTCCAAAATCCATGCTCCAATACTTCCTATCAATAAAACATAAAATAAACTACAAAAATACATTAAATGATACGGAATCTAATAAAATAATAAGCTAAGAGTGCAGGAATAAGTGGGTATAAACCGTACTTATAACACATTAGAACTCCAAATCTACTCTCTCACTCCCTTATTGGTGCCCTCATCCTCTGATCCTAAACTCTCTAGAATCTCCCACTTTTTAGTCTATCAGAAGGCTCTGGAAAATCCTTTCATTGATGTTGCTCGCCTGATTTCGCTGGGTGCGACAGGAACATGGCATAGCCAATTCTATATTGGCTCAACTTTTTCCCCTTACAAGTGATATCCCTCTTTCTGAGCCCTTACCTACCTCTTTCCTCAACGTTATTCGCATTTGGTAGCCAATTCCTATCCATAGGGACCGTTTTCTCCGTATAGAGGTTGATGGTATAATTAAAAATCATTTCGAGAAATCAAGCATTCTTCTTTTGCTTGACTGTTCTCTACATATAAACTTATAATACAGTTGGCATTATAAACTCAAAAATGAGTATATCTCTTGTTTCTAGTTCATTCCCTCTGCAAAACTATTTCACATCTCACCTTTCATATTAAGATGACCATCAGTAGTCCTAACTAATTGAATAGTAAACTCTTCTCCCTATCATAAATAACTTTTGTATATTCCTTTAACACTATATGTTTTTTTTTGTTCTATTAATAACTTTCCTTCCAGAACCTTTGCCATTAACAAGACAACCATCTTCATAAGAAAAAGAAATACTATATGGAAGAAGTAACTCTAAACATTAGCAACAATGACTAGCAAAGAGTGATATCTTTTGCCCTTTGGATCCGAGCCCATGCCTGGATATGGGGTGTCCTTACCATTTTTCCTACCTGGTTCTAGTTCTTCAAGGTCTGGCAGAAGCTGATTTAAAGAGGTTTCTAGCCGACATCACTATAATCACAAGGCTCAAACGAAAGAGTATGAAGACATCCCTTTGCCTTTTTAATGTATATTAAGATACCAATTCATTAGAGTTTCCTTCAACCTGGTACGAATCTAACATCAACTCAACGATCAAAGGTATTTTTTGAGCCACAATCCGAAAAAAATGTATGACCTGAGGGCCTTACTTTATCTCTATGCATTTTTTAGATTCTATTTCGACATAGTATCTCCGACTGGACATGATACAAGTCTGTCCGAACATGCACAAACTTCCGACCAATTGATAACAATGTCAGGCCACACACTATTTAATATTTCACTCCTTTATGTTTTCTTTCTATTTGTTATGAATAATAATATGCATGTAATTGTTAATTGTTTACTCCATTATTTAGTTTATTAGTATTCATGTTCTTCTTTTTATTTGTATCTATGTTCCTATTTACTTTCTAATCCACGAGGGATATCCGGCCGGATTCATCACACATCCGGCCGGATATTGATGAACATGTCTAGACTTTAATTGCTTAATTTTTTTTTATTCGAAGCCAGACCAGAAAGATATGTATTCTAACATGTTCAATTCACATGCTTGTATTAGTACTTTTTACTGCTTTGTCATATGGTCACTTATTGTTCATTATGCCATTTTATTTATGTAATCATGCTGCAATACTATTTTACCTGCTGTCATTGTGATTCTGTGCTTTTGGGTTACACAATACATCTGGTCAGACTTCTAGTTGTTGGGATATATGACCTAGAGCTTCATTTAATATGTAAACCAAATTATTTGTTATAAAATAAAAAGATGCATTATTCAATTATCAATTATTTTGATAAAAATCACATATTGTAAATTATACTATTTACCATTGATTACTTATATGCCTTCAGACTTGGTGTATGAGTGTCATATACAAGAGGATTTAAGTTTGGAGTTAATAATCTAAAATAGTCCATAGAGAGCAACAAAGTGGGTAATTTGTTTGTAGTTTATCTATAGATGTAGTCTATTTAATAATTGCATGGCGACCTTGATCCGAGATCATCAATGTGGTGAGATGAGAGTGGAGGCACCTTATATGATGTGATCATATAGGACTGGACCCATATAGAAATGAATTTCTTATAATATTCGATAGATAAAGAAATTCATTTCAATCTACTAGATGGTCATATATGGATTGATCTGAATCCTAAGTGTACTATGGGCTCCTGCATAACAGACTATGTCATTTGATTTACAAAGGTAAGGTTGGTGTAGCAATCCATACCAATAGCTACGTACTTTTGGGACATAGTTTAGTCTATAGCTGTGGACGTTTTACATAGATATAAAGTTCACTCATTCTTGCGAGAAGCATAAGAGTATATTCATTAAGGGTTGATTCGGTACTTGAACGATTAGAGCACTCAAGTATTTCTATTACGAATAGAAAAATTAATATTCATAATAGTTATGAATAAAGCGTTCAATAGAGAGAGAATCAATGGTACTTAAAGTAAAAATAATTAGAGGGGTATAATGGATATTATGACCCGGCTCTTATTATGAGATACTCATGACACCGGCGTAGTTCCGTTTATTAATATGTCTACGGTAATGAAAGTGTATCTTTGGGTTTTTAGTGGAATAACCTAATGTTAATAATTCAGAATATTTAATTAAAGAGTTTAATTAATATTTTGGGATTATTGGAGCTCAAAACTGTGGGTCCATTTGGTCTCCGTGCTAGCTCGAGATACTGTAGCAAATTAAATATAATTGGATAGTCCAATTATAAGCTCACATATATTATTAATAAGTTTAATAATATATATGTCACACTTGGAAATTATATTAAATTTAATATAAGATTTTTTATAAATGATTATGAGATAATCATTTAACTTAAAGTATTGTATTTATTAAATTATATTTTATATATAAGTTAATAAGTTCTATTTTGATAGTGAATGAATTTAAATTAGTGATTTTCAATTCTTCATTTAAAATTGGAAGTTACAATATCTTATTTTGGCAATTTGATTATATCTTAATAAGACATTTTATAAAAATATTTTTTTTAGAAAAAAAGGCCCATGGCCGAATTTTTGATAATGAAGATGATGGTTTATTTTATTTTTTTTACGATAAATTAAACCCTAAATATAAAAGGGAATTTTTTTTCCTTTTCACCCTAATTATTTTGGAAGAAACCATAGCCACCCTTGTCATTATTTTCTATCAAGAGTTGAGAAAAAAGAAAAGAACAAGAAAAAGAAAACAAAAATCTATGATAATTTTAATCTCTAAATTGTTTATGATGTGAGTCTAGCCCACTATAGCTTTTGCTAGTAGCGAGTCATAACAAGAAAGACTATTTGATGTTGAAGTAAAATCTCTTTTCTTCCCTTCCATTAATCCACGAAAGGTTTAATCATTAAATATCCCTAGTCGTAGTATTATCGAGACTGGACATCGATAATGCGGAATAGTCTTGTATTACACTTATGTGCGTTATGGAAGCTTAACGGCATAGTTCTCATATATTTAAGTATTAGATACTTATGCAAGTGTGATAGGAGGTTCTGTTAGCCGTTGGACCGGGAACAGCTTCGCTTTGGATAGACCCCTCGGAATCTCATTGGTAGTATGCTATGTGTCAATGGGAATCTGAATCAGGGTAGGTGTATTTGGTCTTAACCTGAGACTTGCATCGCTAATACTTGCGACAATCAGTATACTTTGGTTTTGGTCGTCCGGAGCTTTAACAGGTTCTGTGTACGCCTCTTCTGGGTTTACTGAGAATCGTAGTGTATTGGGTGTGATGTCAAGATGGAAGTATCACTTCAGTCATATGGAGATGATGATCACGCAGGATACAGAACTATTACTCTTAAATTCTGCAGCTATCGGGATAGTATGACTAGGTCATGATTATCCGATTACAGAGACTAGTTGCTAGTGATCCGATATATACTTCGTACGGGGCAGACATAATTACAGCCCTAAGTCTAGCATGTGACATCCGATACTGGATCGTATTACGTAATATATTTTATACTACGCCTGATATAGCTTATATATTCCTCGTTGAATATTTCTGGAGAATTGGGTAGGCACGGTGCTTTGCTAGAAGCCAACCATGTCTTGTAAATCGGTGAGAATGTGGTACCGGGTACGCACGTGTTCTGATAGTCCGATGACCGTATTTACTGCCAACATATCCAGGGATCTCTTGGGTCGCTTCCCAAAGATTCACCGATGACATTTGACTTGAACAGAATTAATCTGGGATTAATTAAGAGAGTGAAAATTAATCTGGCATTAATTACGGCAAGAATTAATCTGGATTAATTATGAAAGAGAAAATTAATCTATGATTAATTGCATCAAGAATTAATCTGGGATTAATTCATGCAGAAGAGAGAACGTGATTAATTTTGAATTAATCGGTAAAATAAATTTAATAGTTAAATTGGATTTTTCTATTTTATTTATTTATTTGGGCTAAAATAATATATCGGATATATTAATTGAAATTGGATTTCAATACGGAATTAAAATTGGATTTTAATTCAAGCATACGAATTAATTTGGAATTAATTCGTAAGCGACTTTCGTAATATTTTGCTAGGCATTATTATTTAATTAAATTGGATTTAATTACGTAGCAACGGAAAATTCGTTTAATCGAATTAAACGAACCGGAGGCCAAAGTGTGTAGTGTAAGCCAACTAGATTTGGAATTAAATGGGTGGGACCCATGACTTACATCAATTGTCATTAATTGATGGAAGTAGTTGGAATAGTAAATGTGGCATTTACTTCACACACCTACACACTTGGGAAGTCAACTTTTGTATTAAGTTTTTGGAAAACCAAAATACATCATTCACTCTCTTTTCCTTGGCTTGACCGAATTCATCACTCTCTCCTCTCCTTGGCCGAATTCTCCTCTCTCTCCCTTGGCCGAATTTGCTTCTCTTGGAGGGCAAGTTTGCTTCATTTTTGTTCTAGCTAGCACTTAAAGGAGTCAAAGGAAGGTGATAGGGAAACTCACCCAAGAGTTTGGAACTCAAAAGAGGGCTTGGAGCTTCTACATCCATGGAAAAGTTTTGAACTTCAACCAACCAATATAAGTATTCCGCAACTTTCTTTGGTAAATTCACACTTGAATCAATGTTTAGGATCATTGGGCAAGTCTTAGAGACACTTTCAATGGTATCAGAGCCTCCTAAATTTGATTTCAATTTCTAGGGTTTTTGGACTTTATTTGGGTATTTTTGCTTGGAGCATGATTTTTCCAAATTGATTGTTTGGTTGTGTTTATATGATGATGAATTGGATTTGTGCATCATTAGATTTGAGAAATTGATTAGAACAAAAAAATTTCCCAATTTTTTTATCATGGCTGAATCTTGACCCTAGTATGCTCATGGTGATTTTTTGAAAATTAGACAATTGGATGTGTTATAAGCATGAAATGAATATTGATTGTTGATTTAATTGGATTGAAATCAAAATTGGATATTATTTCTTGCCTTAGCCGTGAGTTTGAAGCATGTTGTTGTAGAATTCATTTTGCTTCAATTTGTGTTGGACATGAATTAGAAATGTTGAGCACGATTAGTTGAATTAATTAGTGTTTTGGAAACATTAGATTAATTGATTAATTGTGGCAATTACATTTTAATTGGATTAATATGTAATTTGGAATAATGTATTAATTTAATTGTTGTATTTGGGCTAATGAGCTTGGTTGGCCAAGTTTGGTTTTGGACAATTGGGTTGGATCCAATTGGGCCTAAAACCATTTCCATAAAGTCCAAATATGACTATTGGGCCTAATGGGCCCAAATTGATTTTTGGCATTGGGTGATTCCTAATTGGGCCTTGGCATTTTGGGTTGGATCCATAATTGTCAAAGCTCATGCCTAAAGAATTAATTGAAATCCCATTGGACTTTAATTAAATAGCATTAGATGCTAATTGGGCATTTGAGACCAAATTGGATTGGATTTGGAATCCAAGTCCAAAATGCACTAAAATAAGTGTAATTGTTTAATTTGGAATTAAACAAGAATTAGTATTGGATTAAAAAAAAATTAGTATTGGATACAATTTAAAATTGGATTTAAAATTATAGTCTGATATAATTCAAGAATACTTACTTTGAGTATTTATTCTTAAACGAGTTGGACTCGCGCAAATCAAATCGTTGTATGAACATTGGATGGTCATTAATCAAAGTTAATTAATTGGATTAGATTGATTGACAACTTGCTTTGTGTGAATACTTGGATGTATTTGTATGAATAATATATATCGGATGGATATTAGAGGGGTGGGGGGAATTTTGGAAATTATTGTAAATTTGGAATTTATTTAAATTGGACCTGCGTGTCCAGCCTTTCACCTTCTTATCTCTTTGTATTTCTCTTCTCACCAATTCCCCTCAATGTAAATGAGGTTTCTTTATGTATTATGTAATTGGGTAGAAGAATGTAAAGTGCTAGCGGGAGAGAGGAAAGAGATAATGATTTGTTCTAGGAACAAATTATATTATATATCCATCCGCATATCATTATTAAATTTTATCGCGCCTTATTATGCTTTTAGAATGCATGTTAAAGGGTGTATGATGAGTCCTAATCAAAGATAATAAATTGGTTAAAAATTTACGCGAAAAACCCTCACTTTAATATTAAGCGTTTTCCTTCCATTGAGTGGTTCACTCTCAAGATCCAAGATTGACTTTGATTTGTTGGCCAAAGTCAAGATCACTGTCCATCGCGGATGTGTGTGAACCACGAAAGCTTTGTTATATATCGCATGTCTTGAGCAGTTGTGATTGTTGGCCAAAGTCAATGTCACTTCTGTACATCGACATCGATTACGAAGCTTTCCCACTGTCAATGGGTCACGCTTAACTGGAATCATTAAGCTTGTTGAGCCAAAGCCAAAGCTTAGTTGATTCAGAGGAAAATGTTAGGAAATATATATTGGATATATATATTGGAATTCGAGGTCCACCTACCGGATCTAGGAATTGGATGGGATCTAATTGATCGTAGAGATCTACCTAGTTAAGTTTCATATAACTTGTTTGCCAAAGTCAAGGTTGTGTGTTATTTAACGGGATCCTAACCCACTAGGTAACTGGGTTTCCCGGGTACTCCACAGAGGGTTAGAGGCTCACCGAAAAATAGTGGGAGGCCAGTATTAAATTTGTAATTTCGTTTAATACTTGCTAAATGCGCTTTTTTATTTTATTTATCGTTGTTATAAATATATTAGTTGGACTAATATTATTTTATTACTTTCTTTGAACAATTAGACTGTACAAGACACTACTCCACTTGTAGTTGGTTATATAGTTGGACTATAGTAACCATTACATTTTGAGTGTACCCGAAATCGTTGATAGGATAGTTGGACTATTGCATTCGAGATGGCTGGAAAGATTAGCGTTAGGGACATCGTCATGGGCAATAATGTCTTTAATGGCTCAAATTTTCCAGATTGGGAGATGAACATCAAGATAGTCCCGGGAGTCGAGAAGTTACTCTATGTCATAGGGAAACCTCTCGGGCATGAGCTTTGGAAGACTCATCGTGACTAGTGGGGTTTAGTGCTTAATCTGTCATGCTTGCTGCAATGACTCCTCAGTTTCATCGTCAGAACAAATGATTGGATCCTTATAGTATGATGTTGAAATTGAAGGATCTTCACAGATCTTACCTTAGATCTCAGAAGTACGAATTGTAAAAGAAGCTCTTTTGCTCGCGTATGTCAGAGGGTACATCTGTCGAGCACTATATGTCGCAGATGATTGCTGACATCAAACAGCTAGGTCAGATGTGTTAGGGATATGCCCTATACCCAACTTGTGGATGGGCTATATGTACATGTATTTGCAATATTTTCATTAATTAATAAAATGGCAATCTTTATTATAGGTGTCTTACATAAATTATATGAATCATCAAACACTGTAATAAAGCCATTAGAGTAATAAGATGATGGCTTCCACGCCTTATGAGAATCTTTACTCTCAAACGTTCCTAGTCATAGTTTTGTGAATAATCTGAGCGTTCACAAAGCGAAGAGACTAGCATGATGATATGATCCGCCCTTAAGTTGGGTAGCCGATCTCATAGGCTACTAGCGGAGATCCATCCGCTTGGTGTATCACATGGATGCATGAGTTGCTCGTGTCCATCGAACTGACCGCCGAAAGTTTTCACATGGAGTGTTTATCCCATGTGTCTATGAGAACTTTCATGTATCGATTGTATGACTAGTCCTTAGACTTGAGGTCTTTACAATCTTATGTGTGGATCAAATTACTTTGACATTCTCCTTCCCCGGTTCAAAAGATCCGGTCATAAGGGTATGATTAGGTCATTTGTTGAAACACATGAAGTTTGTAAAGATACAACAGAGAATCGCCACTCTCTCGGTGAATATTTTCTTATAAGAGTAGTATTCCAGTTCGCGGGTTGATATGTGTGATCAGTGCTTGAGACTGTGGCCGCAGCGGAAGAATCATGTGAGATTCTTGGGTTAGCATGATGAATGACACTATCAACATCATACCTTTGACTATATGGGTAGACACTTTCCATACCCTAGGTCAAACGGTGAGGATACAGTGAGGCGATGGACCGTATCATATGTAAATCGCATACATAATGAGTATATATCTTTCATTCTCATTTGGGGGCCTTGGCATGTTGCTAGATGTCAACCTTGGTCATTGAAATCGAACGACCATCTGATCAGAAGATAATTTATGTTCGATTAAATTATCACGATTCATTTCATGTCCAAATTCTGGGGAACCCAAAAGGTCACACACAAAAGTTGAAATCAATGGTTAATAGTGCACAATACAAATTTAACACCATATATGATTGCTGTAGGAATTGTTCATAAATGGTTCAATGTGTTTAATTATTGAACAGATCATTTATGAGGTTCCAAAGTGGCGTAGGGATTGGTGAATGACGATAGGGGCACTTCGGGAATTGGAAAAATGAATAAATAAAAATCTGCGTTTTTATTTTTTTTATTTTTTTATTTGTTTTGAATTCCAATTCGGTCCAAACTCTTATTAGGGTTTTATAATCTCATTAAACCACTATATTAAGATCCAATGGCTAAGATTTAATTAGCATTTATCCCACATCAGATTCTTAATTAATTTTGTTGTCTTTGGAGCACCTATATAAACCCAAAGAATTCTTTACAAATTTTTTACACCAAAACCTTTCATATCTTGGGTTTATATAAGTGAGCAACTCTAAAGTTTAAGAGTAAGGCACTGATTTTGGGGATCCTTAAGTCTAATTGACTAGAAGAATCTCAAGTTAAAAGTTTTGAGGTATTTGCCTAGGCTAACACCAAGGGCAAAATATTCGTGCACTCAAGGCGTAGTCTGGCCGTTGAGTGTTGGCTTTGGTGTGTGCACCTTTGGAGGCCACACACTTGGGTGGCTCTTTGAAACGTGGAAGAGCTTGCTGAGTTCGAGAAAAGCTTGTAGATTAGAGGGAGGACTGGAGGAGTCTTCGGTTCAAGTAAGTATTTTTCTTTCTTTATTTTAATTAGAGTTCTTATGATAATTAGCATGTTTAGATTTATGTTCTTTGCATGTTTTATGAGTTTTTATGCTTAGAATATATAGTAACATGCATAGGCTTGTAGAATAATCAATACAAATGGGTCTTGGGCAAAGGGAAAACGTATGAGTAGGATCCCTTATGCTTCAGTAATAGGATCGATCATGTACGCCATACTATGTACAAGACCTGATGTCTCTTATGCTCTTTGCATAACGAGCAGGTATCAGTCAAATCCTGGTGAGCAACACTAGGCAACTGTCAAAATAATCCTCAAGTATCTGAGAAGAAATAATGATGTGTTCTTGACATACGGAGATTGTTCTGAGATAAAAGTCATTAGTTACTGTGATGCGAACTTTCAGACCGATAGGGATGACAGCAGATCGCAAACAAGATATCTGTTTACTATGAATGGCAGAGCTGTCAGTTGGAAAAGCTCAAAGCAGTTAACTACAGCGGACTCCACCACTGAAGCCGAGTATATTGCAGCATCTGAGGCAGCTAAAGAAGTAGTCTGGATAAAGAAGTTCATCACGGAGCTAGAAGTGCTTCCCGTGATAAAGAATGGCATCACGATGTACTGTGACAACCCATGACCCATTGCTCAATCAAAGGAACCAAGGTCCCACTAGAAATTCAAGCATGTACTCAGGCGATTTCATCTCACCAGGGAGACTGTTGAGAGAAAAGAAGTTATTATAGAGAAAATACCCACAGAAGATAATCTTGAAGATTCTGTGACTAAATGGCTGACTCAACAAAAGCATGATAGGCACACCCAAGAGTATGGTGTCCAGATTCATACTAGTTGGCTATAGTGCAAGTGGGAGATTGTTAGGGATATGCCCTATACCCAACTTGTGGATGGGCTATATGTACATGTATTTGTAATATTTTCATTAATTAATAAAATGGCAATCTTTATTATACGTGTCTTACATAATTATATGAATCATCAAACACTGTAATAAAGCCCTTGGAGTAATAAGATGATGGTTTCCACGCCTTATGAGAATCATTACTCTCAAATATTCCTAGTCATAGTTTTATGAATAATCTAGACGTTCACAAAGCGGAGAGACTAACATGATGATATAATCCGCCCTTAAGTGGGGTAGCCGATCTCATAGGCTACTAGCGGAGATCCGTCCGCGAGGTGTATCACATGGATGCATGAGTTGCTTGTGTCCATCGAACTGACCGCCGAAAGTTTTCACATGGAGTGTTTATCCCATGTGTCTGTGAGAACTTTCATGTATCGATTGTATGACTAGTCCTTAGACTTGAGGTCTTTACAATCTTATGTGTGGATCAAATGACTTTGACATTCTCCTTCCCCGGTTCAAAAGATCCGGTCATAAGGGTATGATTGGGTCATTTGTTGAAACACATAAAGTTTGTACAGATACAACAGAGAATCGCCACTCTCTCGGATAATATTTTCTTATAAGAGTAGAATTCCAGTTCGCGGGTTGATATGTGTGATCAGTGCTTGAGACTGTGGCCGCAGCGGAAGAATCATGTGAGATTCTTGGATTAGCATGATTCATGACACTATCAACATCATACCTTTGACTATATAGGTAGACAATTTCCATACCCTATGTCAAACGGTGGGGATACAGTGATGCTCGGGACCGCATCATATGTAAATCGCATACGGAATGGGTATATATCTTTCCTTCTCATTTGGGGGCCTTGGCATGTTGCTAGATGTCAACCTTGGTCATTGAAATCGAACGACCATCTGATCGGAGGATAATTTATGTTCGATTAAATTATCACGATTCATTTCATGTCCAACTTGAGGGGAACCCAAAAGATCACACACAACAAAGTCGAAATCAATGGTTAACATTGCATTGTACAAATTTAACAGCATATATGATTGCTGTAGAAATTGTTCATAAATGGTTCAATGTGTTTAATTATTGATTTTTCCAAAAAAAAAAAATGTTTAATTATTGAACAGATCATTTATGAGGTTCCAAAGTGGCTTAGGAATTGGTGAATGATGATAGAGGAACTTTGGGAATTGGAAAAATGAATGAGAAAATAAATAAATAAATAAATTAAAAAAAAATCTGTGTTTTATTTTATTTTATTTGTTTTGAATTCCAATTCGGTCCAAACTCTTATTAGGGATTTATAATCTCATTAAACCACTATATTAAGATCCAATGGCTAAGATTTAATTAGCATTTATCCCACATCGGATTCTTAATTAATTTTGTTGTCTTTGGAGCACCTATATAAACCCAAAGAATTCTTTACAAATTTTTTACACCAAAACCTTTCATATCTTGGGTTTATATAAGTGAGCAACTCTAAAGTTTAAGAGTAAGGCACTGATTTTGGGGATCCTTAAGTCTAATTGACTAGAAGAATCTCAAGTTAAAGGTTTTGAGGTATTTGCCTAGGCTAGCACCAAGGGCAAAATACCCATGCACTCAAGGCGTAGTCTTGTCGTTGAGTTTTGGCTTTGGTGTGTGCACATTTGGAGGCCACACATTTGGGTGGCTCTTTGGAATGTGGAAGAGCTTACTGAGTTCGAGAAAAGCTTGTAGATTGGAGGGAGGACTGCAAGAGTCTTCGGTTCAAGTAAGTATTTTTCTTTCTTTATTTTAATTAGAGTTCTTATGATAGTTAGCATGTTTAGGTTTATGTTCTTTGCATGTTTTATGAGTTTTTATGCTTAGAATATATAGTAACATGCCTAGGCTTGTAGAATAATAAAAACAAATGGGTCTTGGGCAAAAGGATAGCGGCATTATAATTTTTAATTTTCCACTGCGCACTCGCGGCCGCTTCCCAACAAACTGGGCATAACCTTCAAGGTCAAGACTTCTATAGATTTGATCTTACAGTCTCTGCCCGAATGCTGGGGCGGGTTCGTCATGAACTATAACATGATGAACCAAGAAAATACTCTTGGAGAGTTAATGGCAATGCTGAAAGAAGCAGAGCCAGACCTTCTGAAGGGCAAGAAGCATGAGGCGCATCTTACTTCGACATCCCAGACAACCAAGGCTTGGCTGAAGGCTTCTGGGGGTGTGAAGAAGAAAAAGAAAAAAAGGCAAGGCTAAATCATAACAGTCTTCTGGGAAGACTAAGGACATATCCCAAGACATCTGCCTACATTGTGGCAAACAGGGTCACTGAAAGCGTGACTGTTGTGAGTACAAGGCAGAATTGAAGGAAGTGAAGACGGGCAAGGCTCCGGCTTCAGGTATATTTGTTATAAACATGTCCACCAATGGTTTTAAAAATTAGATTTTTGATTCTGGATGTGGTACTCACATATGTATTGATTTGCAGGATCTACAAATTAGCAGGATACTGGCTTCAGATGAGATCGACCTGCGAGTCGGAAACGGGACGAGAGTCGCTGTTTTGGCCGTTGGGACCTATGTTTTGAACTTGTCCTTGGGGCATGTAATTACATTAGGTGACTGTTATTTTCTACCTAGTTTGACTAGGAACATCATCTCTGCTTCTTGTTTAACCCGTTGCGGGTATACCTTTGTATTCCGGAACACTGGGTGTTTTGTATATAAAGATAACATTTTGATATGTACATCAGATGTTAATAATAGTCTTTATATTTTGAATTTAAATGAATCTCAAACATATAATATGACAAATAAAAAGGGCTCAAATTGAGTAACACGGATGAAACTTATATATGGCATCGTCGTCTGGGACACATTAACAAGACTCGTATATCCACACTTTCGAAGAGTGGATACTTGGACGGATTTGATCCTAATTCATATGATGTCTGCGAATCTTGTTTATTAGGCAAAGTGCCTAAAACGCCTTTTAGCGATAAGGGTGTACGTGCCACCGAGCTGTTAGCCCTCGTTCATGGTGACGTATGTGGGCCCATATCTAGCTAGGCTAGAGGTGGTTATCAATACTTCATAACCTTTACGGATGTTGCATCGCGTTATGGTTATGTGTATCTTATGAAACACAATTCAGAAACTTTTGATAAATTCAAAGAGTTTCGACACGAAGTAGAAAAACATACCGGTAAAAGTATTAAAATATTACGGTCGGACCATGGTGGAGAATACTTAAGCAATGAGTTTATCGATACTTAAAAGAATATGGTATTCTTTCAAAGTGGACTCCTCCCGGAACACCTCAACTGAATGGTGTGTCCGAACGGAGAAACCGAACTTTGTTGGACATGGTAAGGTCAATGATGAGTCACACTGAGCTACCAATTTCCTTCAGGGGATACGCATTGAACAGTGCAATACTTATTTTGAATAAGGTTCCGTCAAAGTCTGTTGGACAGAATCCATATGAAATATGGATAGGAAAGAAACCGTTCCTGAAGATTTGGGCATGCTGGGCATATGTTAAACGTTTGGATGGTACCAAACTAGAACCCAAATCGGATAAGTGCCTATTTGTAATTGGTTATCATAGGGAAACCAAAGGATATTATTTCAACAACCCATAAGAGAACAAAATATTTGTTGCTCTCCATGCGGTTTTCCTTAGAGGAATTCCTAAATGCAGTGGTAAGTGGGAGGAAAGTAGAACTCGATGAAAATCAGAGTGATACTGTTCCTGGCACCAATCCCCTCTCAAAACACGAACAGTTCATCAGGGATAAGATTGTTCCACAATCTTCTAATACATAAGAACCGTGTAGGTCGGAGAGAGTTAGAAAACAACCTTAGAGGTATGGGTTTCTGATCTCACCTAATGTAGATATTAATCTTATTGAGGGATATAAACCGGCTACGTATGAGGAAGCGATACAAGGTATCGACTCTGCTGTATGGCAAGATGCCATGAAGTCTGAAATGAATTCCATGTATACCAACCAAGTTTGGACACTGGTTGATGTACCAGAAGACATTGTGCCTATTGGTAGCAAATGAGTCCTCATGGTGAAGACAGACATGGATGGCAACATACAAACGTACAAAGCTAGACTTGTATTGAAAGGGTATCGTCATCAACATGGTGTCGATTGCAACGAAACCTTTTACCCGTTGCCATTATTAAATCCATTTGGATAATGCTTGCTAATGCTGCATATTTCGATTATGAAATATGGCAGATGGACGTCAAAACGCTTTCCTTAAAGGAAACCTTTTTGGAGGATGTTTATATACAACAGCCTGACGGTTTTGACATGCCAAAACATGCAAACAAGGTTTGCAAGTTAAATCGATCCATTTATGGATTAAAGCAAGCATTGTGTTCTTGGAACCAACATTTTGATGAGATCATAATGGTATATGGTTTCATTCAAAATGATGATGTTTCTTGTGTATATAAGAAGGTTAGTGGGAGCGCACTGACATTGATTGTCTTATACGTTGATGATGTATTGCTTCTTAGCAATGACATTCCCATACTAAAATCGGTGAAAGCTTGGCTTTCATTAAAATTCTCTATGAAATTCTTGGGAGAGGCAACCTTTATTCTAGGAATAAGGATCTACTGGGATAGATATAAAAGTTGTTGGCACTCTCCAAGAACTCGTACATTGACAAACATGTACAGGACTCGGTGCCTCATGCAGTATTGGGTGTTAGCCGTTGGACCGGGAACAGATTCGCTCTGAATAGACCCATCGGAATCCCATTGGTGGTATGACTATGTGTCTATGGGAATCCGAATCAGGGGAGGTGTATGTGGTCTTAGCCTGAGACTTGCATCGCTAATACTTGCGACAATCAGTATACTTTGGTTTTGGTCGTCTGGAGCTTTAATAGGTTCTGTGTACGCCTCTTCTGGGTTTACTGAGAATCGTAGTATATTGGGTGTGATGTCAAGATGGAAGTATCACTTCAGTCATATGGAGATGATGATCACGCAGGATACAGAACTAGTACTATTAAATGCTGCAGCTATCGGGATAGTATGACTAGGTCATGATTATCCGATTACAGAGACTAGTTGCTAGTGATCTGATATTGCTTCGTACGGGGCAGACACAATTCCAGCCCTAGGCCTAGCATGTGACTTTTGATACTGGATCGTATTACGTAATACATTATATACTACGTCTGATACATATTATATATTCCTCGTTGAATATTTCTGGAGAATTAGGTAGGCACGGTGCTTTGCTAGAAGCCAACCATGTCTTGTAAATCGGTGAGAACGTGGTATCGGGTACGCACGTATTCGGATAGTCCGATGACCGTATTTACTGCCAACATATCCAGGGATCTCTTGGGTCGCTTCCCAAAGATTCACCGACGATATTTGACTCGAACAGAATTAATCTGGGATTAATTAAGAGAGAGAAAATTAATCTGGGATTAATTACGGCAAGAATTAATCTGAGATTAATTATGAAGAAAATTAATCTAGGATTAATTGCGTCAAGAATTAATCTGGGATTAATTCATGCAGAAGAGAGAACGCGATTAATTTGGAATTAATCGGTAAAATAAATTTAATAGTTAAATTTGATTTTTCTATTTTATTTATTTATTTGGGCTAAAAATATATCGGATATATTAATTGAAATTGGATTTCAATACGGAATTAAAATTGGATTTTAATTCAAGCGTACGAATTAATTTGGAATTAATTCGTAAGCGACTTTCGTAATATTTTGCTAGACATTATTATTTAATTAAATTGGATTTAATTACGTAGCAACGGAAAATTCGTTTAATCGAATTAAACGAACCAGAGGCCAAAGTGTGTAGTGTAAGCCAACTAGATTTGGAATTAAATGGGTGGGACCCATGACTTACATCAATTGTCATTAATTGATGGAAGTAGTTGGAATAGTAAATGTGGCATTTACTTCACACACCTACCACACTTGGGAAGTCAACTTTTGTATTAAGTTTTTGGAAAACCAAAATACATCATTCACTCTCTTTTTCCTTGGCTTGACCGAATTCATCACTCTCTCCTCTCCTTGGCCGAATTCTCCTCTCTCTCCCTTGGCCGAATTTGCTTCTCTTGGAGGGCAAGTTTTGCTTCATTTTTGTTCTAGCTAGCACTTAAAGGAGTCAAAGGAAGGTGATAGGGAAACTCACCCAAGAGTTTGGAACTCAAAAAGAGGGTTTGGAGCTTCTACATCCATGGAAAAGTTTTGAACTTCAACCAACCAATGTAAGTATTCCGCAACTTTCTTTGGTAAATTCACACTTGAATCAATGTTTAGGATCTTTGGGCAAGTCTTAGAGACACTTTCACTAAGGTCAACTAGTATGGGAGTCACTGACCCAAAACTCGTTAAATGGGTTAAAGAGAAAGCTTAAGAAAATCAGACACTTTTCTTCTTGTCATCTGAGATCCGAGCAATTAAGTCTGTAGAGGTGTCTTAACACCTAGTGTCATAAAGCCAACTGATTTGGAAGACACTGACCCAAAGCTCTTTACAAGGGTTGAAGATTTATTATTAAAAAAATTATATATAAATAAACTGTCATTATCAAAAATGGGTAAATTTTGATATAACTTTAGATATTATTCTTTTTTCAACAAAACTTATGAATATTATGGGCACAATAAATTGATTGATACTTTGTCTCATGTGTGTATGGAAAAATGGTAAAATGTACATGAGGATTTACTTATTTGATAATTTAGAAAGAAAGAAAATAAATACTAATTTGGATAATATTTTTTTTCTTTTTAGTTTTCGCTTAAATTACTATGGACTAGTAATAAGATGATTGGAGGTATGATGAATACTAAAAAATACACATTTATTAAAAGAAAAATTAATCATTTTACACTTGTAGTTTCATTAATCCCCTTAATTTAGCACATTTGTGAAATAATAATTAAATTTATATTTTATATATTTTTATTGTGATTTTTATTTCTTGTGTAGGTAAAATTGTTTTGGAAGCTCAACAAGAAAATGGATATGAGATTTGAATTCCAGGACCCATAAAACCCAAAAGAGTGTGACAACTAAATTCAAATCGGACTTGGAAAATATTTATCATGTTTAGATTGACAGCAAAATGAGCTTATGATGTATTTAACTACACATGTATTGTATTATCATTATTATAATATATAAAATATATTTTGGAGGTCCCACCGAAATTTTTATATATAATATTTTGGAGGTCCCCCCCAAGATTTTTTATATATATATATATTAACTAAAAAATAATAATATAATATATTTATAATTTTTAAATTGTCATCACCTTTCGGTGGAAAGGTGGTGACAATTGCAAAGCAAATGTATTATTGCATTTGCTTTGCAAATATTACGTGTCAAGGCACCTTCTATAAAATGAGGTGCTCCGCACCTCAATAAGAGGGGGAGAGAAGATGGAGAGCTCTCTTCCAGTTTGGATGCGTTATTTCATTTTCTTATCTCTGGGAATTTGGGGTATGTATCATGTGTGATTTATTTTATTTTTCCTTTTGTAAATTCTATTTCTCTGATTAATAAAATTATGTGTGTTTTTATTATATATTTTTGTTTTGTTAATTTGCACCCTGCTGGGAGTAAAGGGTGAAGCTCTTGATATGAAATTATATGTGATTTTCATTTATATTATATTTTATAAATTGTGATAATTTCCCAAATAAAATAATATTCTTTCCATTTTATTGAAGACTCTTGACTAGTTGTAGACAGTCTCCGATTGACACAAATAATATGTAGATTTCATAAATGAGAGATAGTGGACTATTAAAGATCTGGATTAATTATAGACAATACAGTTCCACCTATATAACTAGTTTTATATATTTGGCATAATTGAATACCTAACTGGAGTTGTTATAGACAACGTTTTTATGGCTAATTTTATATGTTTTGACATATTTAGAACTATGGCATGACTAATTATCGACATGACGAATTACATGTGTTGGCATAATTAATACATGATAATTATGAAATAAATTGATTGAGAAATAATTATAATTTATATTTTATAATAAGTAAAAATTATTTTATATTTGAAATATAAAGAGTGGATCCACTAACCATAGTATGTTATTTTTTTATTTTTATTAGTTGAATTATTATTTTATCATATTAAATCTATTCCATGTGGATCGACCCCAGACTTACCATATTATTTTATTACTTCGACACTCTTATACTTGAGAGTAAAGAACCATTTTGTGAGTTTTTCATTAGTATATAAATATGCAGTATGTTCAATTAATATTTCATTTTCAATTGTAAGTCACAAAATAGAATTACAATATTTGATTACTTAATTGTATTTGAACTAGTTATTTATTATGATTTTTTTCTTATATATCCATGAAATTTTCTTTAAAACTTATTTAAAAATAATTATTTTTGAAATAAATCTTGTATTTGAAAAAAAAATTTAGCCCAACATAAAAAATATTCATCGCTTCGCCTACTTATGAGTGATTATTGGGCTACTAGTCCTTTAGCCACTCCATGATCTTTGGGGGTGTTTAAGGGTCGGATCGGTCGGATTTTTAAAATTTTTTGAGATCCGATCGGATCGGGTCACGAGGAGGTGAAACTCGATCAGGTGGTCAATTTTTTTTAATGAATTAATTATTTTTGAAATATAAATAATAGTTATTTTATGTCCCGAAAATTATCATATATAAAGTTTTAATACAACAAAGTAATAAACAAATGAATAATAGTAAAAATTTTAAAAAATAAAAATTTTTAGAAAAATAATAAAATTTTTAGAAAAATAATAAAAATCTTATAGGGTCGAGTCGGGTTAGGTGGAATTTTTTTAAAAAAAATCACGAGAGTCGAGTCGGGTTGCGGGTTGACCCGACCCTATGAAGACCCGTAAGACATAGATTGGTGTTGGGTTAAATTTTGTATAAATTATGTTTTTTTTTATAACCAGGGTGTCTGGCCCAGCTTACGCGCACCTCTACTAATCCCCGGGACCTGTGCCCCGTGCCCTCAGAAGTTTCCCATCACAGATCAGGGTAAGTCGCTGGCTTTTCACACCAGGGGGCATGACCCCAAGGAAATGCATCTAGTGGGATTCGAACCTTGAACCTGAGAGGGAGCAAACCACTCAAGCCCAAAGTCTTTACCACTGAGGCAACCCCTTGGGGTTTGTATAAATTATGTTAATAATTATTAAATAAAAAATTATAAATAATAGAAACTTAAATGTCCATATTATTGATAAAAAATATATAAAAAAATAAATACAAAAAAATCAACAACACTGAACCCCAATCAAATAAATTATGGCAATTTGACCGTCATCTTAGACTTGTTACTCCTAAAAATAATATTAAAATATAAATTGTTAAATGAAGAATTTGATTTGTATTTTTAATGCAGAAGTGAATAAAAAGTCAAGGAGACAGCATGGTGATACGTACAAGATATGTGGCAGGTGGTGATCAGCGGCATTCACAAGCGCCAAAGCTTGGAATTATTTTACTCGACGATGTCAAAATCTGCCACCACATTTCATGAGACAGAAATCCCGAGTTCAGTGGCTTAATCTTGGTGATCAGAATACGAAGTTTTTTTTCCAAGCTATGAAGAATCATCATCAGAGAAGTAAGATAACTTCTATAACCACAGAGGATAATAATCGTTTGGAGGATCCTACATTAGTCCAAGAGGAGATTGTGTCCTTTTATAGTACTCTGTTAGGGCCTCAGCCGAGTTTGCCAGATTTTGATCGAGATCTTCTTCACTCTACCATTACTCAGTTTGTTTCTGATGAGCAAAGAGGGGTCCTTAGCCTAGAGGTTTCAGAAGAGGAGATTAAGGCTGCACTATTTTCTTTGAAAGATCATAAGGCTCCTGGACCAGATGGTTTTAACTCAAGTTTCTTCAAGAAAGCCTGGTGTGTGGTAGGTGATGATGTTATTCATGCTATTCGCTCATTTTTTTTATCTCAGGGAAGCTCTTGAAACAGGTGAATGCCACATATATTGCTCTTATTCTGAAGATCCCTAATCCTTCTAAGGTCAAGGATTTTCGGCCTATCTCTTGTTGCATCACTATCTATAAATGTATCTCTAAGATTATTGCAGATCGGATTAAGATTGTTCTTCCTTCCGTGGTAAGCTCCAACCAATCTGCTTTTGTGGCGGGTCAACGTATTAGTGACAATATCTTATTATGTCAGGAGTTGGTCAAGAACTATCATAGGAGTGGTGGGGTGCCGAGGTGTACTCTTAAGATTGATTTGATGAAGGCTTATGATACAGTTCGATGGGATTTTATGTTGGAAATGTTGAGAAATATTGGGTTTCCTGAGAGGATGGTTGGTTGGATAGGAGAATGTATGACTTCTACTATGTTTTCTGTTTCTATTAATGGGGAGTTGAATGGTTTCTTTCCAGGAGGTCGTGGTTTACGTCAGGGGGATCCTATGTCTCCATATCTTTTTGTTTTGGCTATGGAAGTTCTCTCGGGCTTACTTCACAAGATGACTCAAAAGCAAGGTTTCAGGTATCATTGGCGGTGTTCTAAGAATCATCTTACCCATCTCTGATTTGCTGACGATCTCATGATTTTTGTCGAGCAGAGAAGGTTTCAGTTTCCATGGTAAGGGATTGTCTTCATCAGTTTATGGGGTTGTCTTGTTTGGTTCCTAATCCAGCAAAAAGCCAATTTTTTTCTAGTGGTATTTCTGCAGTATACAAGCACGAGTTGCTCAGCCTTTTGAGTTTTCAGGAAGGTGTGCTCCCTATGCGTTACCTGGGAGTTCCATTGATTTCTTCAAAACTTCAGGCTTCTGATTGTAATGTCCTTGTAGAGCGTATTATTGGCAGAGCTAAAAATTGGAGTTGTAAATATCTCTCTTTTGCGGGGGCGTTTACAGCTAATTAAAGCAGTGCTGTTTTCTATCCAAGTGTATTGGTCTTCATTGTTTATATTGCCCAAGACTGTAATTAAGAAGGTGGAGTCTATCTTGAGGTCATTTCTTTGGAAGGGAAGTGAGCTTGTTTCGACAGGGGCGAATGTGGCTTGGGATAGAGTTTGTTTGCCTGTCAAAGAAGGGGGTTTGGGGATTAAGAAGCTAGAGGATTGGAATAAGGCGGCTATTACTAAGCACTTATGGTTTCTTAATTCGGGTAAGGAATCCTCTTGGTCTACGTGGGTTCGTTCTTACTTGTTGAGGGGGTGTAGTTTTTGGGAAGTTACATGTCCTAGTGAGTGTTCATGAAGTTGGCGGAAAATTTTAGGCCTTCGTAATTTTGTGCATCGTAGGATGAGATTTCATATTGGGAATGGCACCCTCTGGGACCAATTGTGGATACCTTGGGAGAGAGAGTCATTTATGATTCAGGACTAGGTAAGATGGCTAGGGTGGCCGCTATTGTTGATGGTAACTGTTGGCGCTGGCCATCAGCGAGGTCAGCCAATCTTCTCCAATTGGCTTGTTCTATGCCTATGGATTTTGTTCCTTGTGATACGAAGGAGGATGTGCTGGTGTGGGAGGATGATCATAAAGGTATTTTTTCGGTCAGGAGTGCTTGGGATACGTTGAGGGTAAGAAGTAATCGGGTGAGTTGGTACCGAATTGTTTGGTTTCCAAAGGCCATTCCAAGACATGCTTTCATGCTTTGGCTCACGATTCAAGGAGGCCTTTATACTCAGGATCGGTTAATGGCTTTT
Source organism: Zanthoxylum bungeanum (assembly GCA_019454045.1). Taxonomy (NCBI): domain Eukaryota; kingdom Viridiplantae; phylum Streptophyta; class Magnoliopsida; order Sapindales; family Rutaceae; genus Zanthoxylum; species Zanthoxylum bungeanum. The sequence goes on from SKCR01011739.1 coordinate 46,364, forward strand.
GGCATTTCAGGTTGTTCTATGTGTGTGCTTTGTGGTCATTCGGGGGAGGATAGAGATCATCTCTTCTTCAAGTGTTCATTTGCTTCTCAGATATGGTCGTCTATTTTGGCTAAATGTGGTATAGATTGGTGCTCTCGTGACTGGATGCAGACTATTATGTGGATGGAGCAGTATAGTAGTGGATCTTTGTGTCATTTACTTGTTTGATTATCCTTTTCCGCTGCAGTTTACTTCATATGGAAGGAGAGGAATGCTCGACTACATGACGAGTCTCATAGTCCATATAGAGTTCTCTTGACCAATATTATGTTTACTGTACGGACTCGTGCTAGTTTGTCAAGAAAGGTGAAGCTTTCAAATGATAATAGATGGCTTCAACAATCTTGGCAACTATCCGACGATATTTTTTGATTTGATTTTGCTTGTCTTTAGCCTAATTGGCTTTTGTTCTGTAGCTAGGAAGGCCTATCTTCCTTAGCTCTCTGGGGTATGCCCCTGTGCTTTTGTTATTTCTTTGGTTAATATACTTACTTTATCCACACAAAAAAAAAGCCATGTTTTATTAAAATAACCCCAAAAAAAGAAGGCAATCAGTTTTGCAATCGGTTGTCCCTTAAAATAATAAAAAAAATTAATATTTTAAAAAAATAAAATTTAATAAAAATTTTTAAAATTAAATATATTAAAAAAATTGAGTTCACGTTTAATGATTATGTTACATGTTTAATGGTTAAAGTTATATATTAATGGTAAAAGGTTTCATGCTAATAAATTTTTCATATTTATTGGTCAAAATTGTATTTCTAATGGTGTTAGTTGCATATTTGATGGTCTTAATTACATATTTGGTTTTCGAGGTATTAAAAAAATTGCATGTTACTTTTAAAAATTACAAGTCTTATGATTAATGGTACATGTTAATAGTAAAAGGTTTCATGTTAGTAAAAGTTTCATATTTATTGGTCAAAGTTGCATGTGTAGTGGTGTTAGTTGCATGTTTATTGGTCTTAATTACATGTTCGATTTTCGAGGCAAAAAATTACATGCTATTACTAAAGGTTCCATATTTATTGGACACAGTTGCATATCTTCATTATATTAGTTGTATATTTAATGACCTTAATTACATATTTGATTTTCGAGGCATAAAAAAAATTACATATTATTGCTAAAAATTACCAGTCTTGTGGTTAAAATTGAATGTTAATGGTAAATATGTTTCATGTTAGTAGATGTTTTATATTTATTGGTCAAAATTGCATGTTTAATTATGTTAGTTGCATGTTTAATGGTCTTAATTATATGTTTGGTTTTCGAGGCATAAAAAACTAAATGTTATTGTTAAAAATTATCAGTGTTATAGCTAAAGTTACATGTTAATGGTGCAAGGTTTCATGTTCGTAAATGTTTTATATTTATTAGTCAAAGTTTCATGTGTAATGGTTTTAATTATATGTTTGATTTTCAAGGAAAAAAATATAGCATGTTATAGCTAAAAATTACAAATATAATGGTTAAAATTGCATGTTAATGGTGAAATATTTTATGTTAGTTAAGGTTTTATATTTGTTAGCCAAAGTTGCATGTCTAATGGTGTTAGATGCATGTGTAATGTTCTTAATTACATATCTGATTTTCAAGGTATAAGCAAATTGCATGCTATTGTTACAAATTGCAAGTCTTATCGTTAAAGTAACATGCTAATGGAAAAAAGTTACATGTTAGTAAAAGTTTCATATTTATTGGTCACAATTGCATGTCTAATTGTATTAGTTGCTTGTTTAATGGTCTTACTTACATGTTCAATTTTTGAGTTATGTTCAAATTATTTCATGATTACTTATGTTCAAATTATGTTGATGCATTTTCAAGTCATGTCCTCGAGTTGCAGTTTATGGTGTCATTTTCAATTCACATTGTAATTCAAGTTTCCCTCGTGTTTTTTCAATTTCCATGTTTATGTACGTTCATGTTATCTATATTTTAGTCATGTTTCAGTTTCATCCCATGTCATGATTCTAGTTTCCATTCATGTTATCATTTTTGCAGTTCATACTATATATTCACAATTCATGCACAGATTAGGTTAGATCCAAGCCACCACGAGTTTGAGATGGTTTTGCACGGGTTTGGGTGGTTTGGTACAAGCATGCATGAGTGTCATGTTACAATCACGTTTCAGTTTAAGCCTCATAGTTTATGCATTCATTACATGTCTTTAGTTTATATTTCAATTACGTCTCGTTATAGCCTTAAGTCATGTTCTTAGTTTGGCCATGTAGCTTCCATACATACATGTTCAGTTCAGTTATTCAGGCTCAACTCATGTAGTTTTAGGATAAAATATACAAGTTCATATCATGACAGTATGTTATTAGGTAGCAGTTTATGATAACATTTTAGATCATGTTAGAAAAACATGTCTGGTAGTTCATGTTAGTTTCAGGTTATGTTCACATGTCAAGTTCATGTTCAGTTATGTTAACACATTTTTAGTTATCAAGTTGTGTCTTAGTTATTAGCATTCATGTTATGTTAGATTCCAATCATGTCATATTTTCAGCTGCTATTTTCATGCCCAGCTCTCAGTATTTAGTTAGCTCATTATCTTCCAACTCATGTCATGAATTGTAGATTCAGTTCCCCAATTTCTTCATGTTTGAGGTTTTGTAACTTCTATTTTTCAGCCTTATGTATCATATTTATCTTCTGTATCATAGTATTCACTCACCAGGTCATTCAAAAGACTTGACTCTCCCCATTCTCCAGTTGTTTTTGCAGGTTACAGGGTCATGCATGCAGAGGACAAGCTTTAGATGAGACGAGATCCAACAGTAGTCATTAATATCACGGTCGTCATAGTCAGAATCGAGCCTATTAGTTTAGTATTTGTTAATTCAAGTTATGTATATGTATATATATTTTGCTGATATTAAGTTGTGTACATCTAAGATATAATAATGATATGTAAATACGAGTTATATTCATAGACGGTATTGTAGATAGGTTCATCAAGTTTACATTAGTTCATTATCATGTATGCATGACAGCCACGTATGCATGTAGATAAGAAAATCAGTTAAGTCATGTATGTGCATGTCGGGGGTTCAGAATGATGGCTAGGTCGTCTCTTGCCGACCATATGCCTAGGTTTTTGGGGTGTGACATCGCTGCGATTACCCCCAACAATGGATAATGTAAACCCTTATGGTAAAAGGTATAATATCGATATATTTATGATTGTGCTAAACCAAGAATCTCATGCAAGGGGGTTATTCAGCTACGGTTGTAGTCTAATGGACTAATCATATAGACCAATCCAAATAGTGGGATATGACTTTCATAACTAAAAGTTATCCCATAGTGATCTTTTGTTAGATTTTCACAACCTTCATACAGATTAACAAGTAACCTAATCAAACTCTACAACGAGCTCCATGAATGGGGAAAAATGTCAAAGTTACAATATCCATAAATAAGATTGGGAAGACCTCAAGTCGGCAAACTACTCATATAATCGTTAATTGAGAGTTTTCATGAAAACATGTGATAAACATTTTATGTAAAAACTATCAATAATGAGTTCGATGGATATGAATAAATCATGCACTCATGTGATGCACCAGATAGTCAAAACCCGCTAGTAACCTATAAGACCAGCTAACTCATTTAATACTGGACACTAGGTGGTCCAACATTAGGATAATATTACTATTATAAATTATTTTTAAAGTAAATATTCCTAATTGTTGGTTTTGGGATGCAGTCAATGTTGGGTTCACAAAGAACAAAATTCAAGATCATTAAGCATAAAACATGTGTGGATACGTAAAGAAGTAGCGGAAATTATACTCACTTTGATCGGTTTGTGGATGTAGAGAATAATAAAAAAATTTCCCCTTTGTGAAGTGCTCCAAGCTTTCTTTGATTGTATGTTTGAGCTCCAAGCTTTGAAATTTGAATTCCAAACTCTTGGGAATGGTTTCCCTATCACCTTTGTATGATTCTTTGAGTGCTAGCTCTTGATATTTTTGAAGTAAAATCAAGAAGAAATGAAGCCAAGCTTCACGCCTATTTGAGAGAAAAAATGAAGTCTCTGTAGGCATTGCATTTTTGCATGTGAAACCCGATGATGAGTCTCAGTTGGAGGCACTACCTTTTTAGCTAAGGATATTGTGGGAAACGGAGGTCGGAAGGGGAAATTCAGAATAAGTACGTCATCAAGTTTATTTCACAAGCTCACTGTCTTCGTTAGTGCTGGGTTCGTTACTTCGTTCGAACGTCAGGCAGATTGCGGACGTTCGTGTGGCGTTTGAATTGGCGTTCGAACGGCGTCGGTGTTTCTGGTTTTGCTGCTACCTCGCACCCCAGCCCAATTAGCTCCCCAAAACCCATAAAACACATCCCAATTTAATTAAATTAAACATTAAATATTAAATAAAATATTTAAACCATTTACCAATTAAATAAAACACAAAATATAATCATACCTAATGAAGATAAATCAAATATATTAACTTCCTAACTAAACAAATCACATACTAAATTAAAAAGATGTCATGCCTAATTAAAATCAATCATAACAAATTAAAGATATTGACTTCCTATTCTAGCCAAGATTTGTCCCCCCTCAATCTTTGACTTTCCTTGCTCAACACCAAATCAAATCCTCCTTTTAATGCCAAAATCCCTTCCTTGTGAGACAAGATGAAGCCCTAGCCTTTCTCTATATAAACCACACCTCTCCAAGGCATTGGCTCTCCTAGTTCACGCCCATCACAAACAAAAAGAAGAAAAGAATTTCCAACCCCTAGCTCATACACATAATAACAAACAACTCTCTTCACCCCCACTCTCACATTACCGAAAACAACTCCTAATCACCACCGAAAATAGCAACCCCCTAAGCCTCCACACATCACTGAAAAATATACCCCCAACGACAGCCCAAACACGCCCCAAACAGCCACTAAAGTACCCCCGAACAGCAGCCCCCTTCCCACCGAAACTGACCCAAACCAGTCCCTAAATCACGCCCAAACAGCAGTAATTTAACCCCTAAAACAGCAGCAAAATACACTTAAAACATTCCCTAAAAAACATTAAAAACAGTAACATAAAAACTGCATTCATAATCTTTAAAATAATCACACACAACTGCACGAAGAACCCACACAAAAACTCGGAACAGTCCGTGGAAACGTCAAAACAGGTGACCTGAACAGTGAGCAGCAAAACAGAGGCAGAACAGTAGCAGAACGGAGTCCAAACAGCAAAGCAGTGAGCTAGGACGCTGAACCAGTGAACCGGAGAAGTTGAGGAGCTGTACCCTTCCGACGTCCGTGAAACGCAAGCCTGAAAGTTGGCTAAAAGGTTAAACCTGAGGGTATCTTTCACACTCGCTTTTGTACTATTTCTTAAATATTGCTTGTGTGATTGTCGTGTTGCATGTTGTGGCCTTTGAGTAAATAAATATGCATGAATTATGAGATGTAGTATGTTGTGGCTGTGGAATAAAATGAGAGACGTGTCAACTCTCGCGGTATATCGGATGGAAACTCGGACATAAATTTCATAGCCGATTCCGAATGGACGGTAATATGATCTGTACTCGGGACACAACTCCACGTACCGCTCGAGTAAACGGCACCCTCTTTTGTTTTGTGTTGCTTTTGTTTATTTATTTTTCGTCACTTGAATTCTGTATGTCGTTTATTTATGCATGATTCAATCGAGCGCATGGGCTTAGTAAGTGGAATGAAAGATCCCCTATGGGGATGGGCTAAAGCCCTTTACCACGATGCTTTGCCGCGCCGGTTGATGTGTGTTCGGTTGGATGCAAGATACGTTCAATCGGGCATACTTAGTTTGATATTATTGTCTTTATCTTTTTATGCATGGTTCAATCAAGCGCATGGGCTTAGTAAGTGGAATGAAAGATCCCTTATGGGGAGGGGTTAAAACCCTTTACCACGATGCTTTGCCGCGCCGGTTGATGTGTGTTCGGATTGGATGTAAGATGTGTTCAATCGGGCATACTTGGTTTTGATATGATTGGCTCTATTTTTGTATGTATGATGCGATCGAGCGCATGGGCTTAGTGAGTTAGTCCAAAGGTCCTCCATTTGAGAGACGAAGAGCCTAAAAGGCCACCTTTGTGACACTACTTCGCCGCGCTGGACGAAGTGTGTTTGGGTTGAATGTACGTTCAATTGGGCATACGAAGTCCTACACTTTTATTGTCTTTATTTCATGTGTTGTGATGTGACGCGCATGGGCTTAGTATGTTGGCCTAAAGGTCCTCTCTTTGAGAGACCAAGAGCCCCAAAAGGCCACCTTTACAGCAGTACTTTGCCGTGCCCCTTTATTTTGTTGTTTATGTATTGCGTCCCATTTCATGCATCAGGTCTGTTCCCGTTCGAACGCGTTTACGAACGCAACTCGAACGCGCATGCATTTTGCCTTATCATGCATCAGGTCTCATTTCCGTTCGAACGCGTTCATGAACGCCATACGAACGTGAGCGTTCTGTTTCATTTTCGTTCGAACGCGTTAACAAACGCCATACGAACGTGAGCATTCTGTTTCATTTCCGTTCGAACGCGTTATCAAACGCCATACGAACACGAACCTTCTGTTTACCGTTCGAACGCGTTTACGAACGCTACACGAACGCGAACACACTGAACTGAGACATATTCATCACATGCCATGTATAATTGTTTCTTAGGTGATTTTTTTATGGAACCACACATAGTCATTCTTATCTTTGTGCACATAATAATGAAAAGCATGTTTATTCCATTAGTTGCGTCATTTGCCTTAGTCTTGATTTAACGCATTACGATTCATATACCTATGCCATGATGACTTTGGAGTATTATTTCTTGTGATATATCGGATGGAAACCCAGACATAAATTCCGTAGCCGATTCCGAATGGACGGTAATGCGGTCTGTACTTGGGATACAATTCCACGTATCACTTGGAAAAGTGCTCACATGTATGCTTGTGCGGTTATTATGTATGCTTGTGTTTTTCATGAATATGATATGCTGAATGAAGTTGTATGTTCGTTGTTACTTTGAGGTATTTTCAGGCATGTGTTCTTAGATGTGAGATATATGTGAAATGTATGTGTTCTTAGATGTGAGATATATGTGAAATGTATGTATAAGTTTTATTTTGTACCTGTGAATTTAGAAGCATGATACTCTTGGAAATAAGTGCTACTTAAGCCTGATTAAATTATTACATAAATCCTGTCATTACAAGTGGCATAAGTAAGGGACCATTCCGAACCCAACGGTTTGAGGTCTTCCATTGCGAGGGGTGAGTGCGGCCTTAAATCTCATTTTCCCGGTTCACACCGGGTGGCGACTCCATTATTCTCCGGTTTAGTCCCCCGTGGCTACTCCGTACTCCCGACCGGGTCGCGAGCCCGGGACTAGGGGTGGGCAAAAAAACCGACCGAACCGAACCAAACCGGACCGAATTTATGATTTTTTTCTAACGGTTCGGTTTGCGGTTCGGATTGGCCCACCCCAAACGGTTTACGGTTCGGTTCATGAGCTAATCCGAACCGCACCTGTTAAACCGAACCGAACCGTTATATTTAAAAAATTATATATTTTTATTAAAAAATTTGTATTTTTCTTTTAATTTTATTAGTATGTTAATATTTTTATTCTTAAATTTGTTGTTAATATATTTATTTATTAATACTTTTGTTCTTCAATTTATTTATTAATACTTTTATTCTTAAATTTTTATTTTATGGTATCATCATTATTCTTGAAAGTAAGATGTTGGATTTGTTTCTTAATTAGAATGATGGTAGCATTATTATTTGAGGTATTTTTTAAAAAATACAAGAATTAATTGTGCCTCATTTTTCAATCCTTTTTGGAGTGCATGTGTTCCCTGCAGTCACAACTTACACCCTAGCACTTCATACTATTTGTTTAATAGACTAGTTTTTTTTTCACTTAAGTGGATAAAAATTTGTTTTAAATATAATAATCCGTAAACCGAACCGAACTAATCCGTAAACCACTGGTTTAAAAAATTTTCAATCCGAACCAAACCGTTATTGAATGGTTTGGTTTGAGAGGTAAAAAATCCGAACCGTAAAATATGATTTGGTTCGGTTTTTAGCAAAAACCGAACCAAACCGAACCTCGCCCACCCCTACCCGGGACAGCATGCGTCGCCCAGGTTCTGTGTCCTACAGTCTCATTTTCGGCCAAGGAGAGATGAAGATGAAGTTATGTGTTTTTGCTTTTTCAAAATCAATTAATCAATTACCAAACTTCCAAAGTTAGTAAAGGTCTTTCACAAGTCAAGCTTGTGTAAGAAACAAGCCATCACCAACAACTTACATCAACCAAAAAGTTAGATAAAGTTGACTAGGTGATGTGACTTGTGGGCCCCACTTTAATTCAAAATCCGAGTGGGCCCGTAAACACATTCCAGGTTCGGGTTCGTTAATTCTGAATTAACGAATTTTCCGTTGCGACTTAATTAAATCAAATTTAATTAAATAATAATGCCTACCAAAATTACTATTAAAGTCGCTCGCGAATTAATTCTAAATTAATTCGTTCGCCTGAATTAAAATCCAATTTTAATTCCGTTATGAAATCTAATTTCATTTAATATATCGAATATATTATTTTACCGATTAATTCCGAATTAATCATTCTCTATATTCTATTGGAATTTTATCCCAGATAAATTCTTGCCGTAATTAATCCTAGATTAATTTTTCTCTCTCTTATAATTAATCCCAAATTAATTATGTTCGAGTCATACGTCAATGGTGAATCTTTGGGAAGCGACCCATGAGATCCATGGATATGTTGGCAGTAAATCTGGTCGTCGGATTATCCGAACACGTGCGTACCCGGTACCACGTTCTTACCGATTTAAAAGACATGGTTGGCTTCTAGCAAAGCACCGTGCCTACCCAATTCTCCAGAAATATTCTTTTAAGGAATATGTAATCTTTGTTAGGCGTAGTATACGTAGTATTGCGTATTGCGATCCAGTATCGATATCAGATGCTAGGCCTAGGGCTGGAATTGTGTCTGCCCCGTACGAAGCAAATATCGGATCTCTGGTAACTAGTCTCTATAATCGGATAATCATGACCTAGTCATATTATCCCGATGACTGCAGTACTAAAGAGTAATAGTTTCGTATCCTACATGATCATCATCTCCATATGACTGGAGTGATACTTCCATCTTGACATCACACCCAATACACTACGATTCTCAGTATACCCAGAAGAGGCGTACACAGAACCTGTTAAAGCCCCGGACGACCAAAACCAAAGTATATTGATTGTCGCAAGTATTAGCGATGCAAGTCTCAGGTTAAGACCAAATATATCTACCCTGATTCGGATTCCCATAGACACATAGTCATACTACCAATGGGATTCTGAGGGGTCTATCCAGAGCGAAGCTGTTTCCGTACCATCGGTAAAGAGAACCTCCTATTACACTTGCATGAGTATCTAATACCCAAATATATGAAAACTATGTCGTTACGCTTCCATAACAGGTACAAGTGTAATACTAGTCTATTCCGCATTATCGATGTCCAGTCTCGATAATACTACGACTATGGATATTTAATGATTAAACCTTAGTGGATTAATATTGTCTCATATCTTATTAATCCGGTACTAATCATATGGACTTTTATCATTTATATATCCCGATAATCCAATTACAAATGATAAAAGAGCAATTTCCTTTGTCACATAGTTTATTTGTACAACAACACCATGCTCTGTACAAATAGTGATGCTATGGGTCATAATTGTCAAAAAAATCCCCCACTTGGCCTGTAGCCAATCACTCAAATGTCATACACCTGAACTATGTACTGGTCGCTCAAACTTCTGTTGAGAAACAGTTTTCGTCAGCGAATTTACAAGGTTATTATCTGATGCGATTTATTCGATCATCACATCGC
>SKCR01011740.1:0-72975 GCA_019454045.1 Zanthoxylum bungeanum
AGCGATTTCGGGAATGAATTCCAGGGTCGAGGCCCACGTCATCAACTCAGATTGGGAATGAATCCCGGAGGTCGAAGCACCTCGCCACCATATCAGCTCAGTCTGGTAGTGATTCCTAGAGATCGCAGCATCTTGTAGGGATGAACCTTAGGGGTCGCAACACCTCACCACCAGATCAACTCAGTTTGAAGCAACATGCAAGTCAGGCAGCAGCTGGCGAGCAAGGTAAGTAAAAATGCATGCATAACTTTGATAGGATTGTCACTGTCACACACTGCACAAGTCCCATCAAAATGGGGGTGACTGTAGGCACTACATTTTTGCATATAAGTCCCAATGATGAGCCTCGTATGAAGGCACTACCCGATAAGTTATGGAAGTCGCGGGAAACGGACGTTGGAAGGGAAAAGTCAGAAATCAATACCTTGTCGGACTTAATTCGTTTGCTTAGCTTCGGGTTCGCTCGTTGGATCTCTATTTTAAAATTCATCATTGTCCCAAAACCCGCAACCCATACCAAGTCACACACCCAAGCCTACACACCACCAAGCCTCCAAGCCCAATCCAAAATAATTAAACACATGTTAAAATCTAAATAAATCACCTTCCCAAATTAAATAAATCAAATCAAATCACCTTCCCAAATTAAATAAATCCAAATAAATCACCTTCCCAAATAAAAAAATCAAATCAAATCAAATCCCATAAATCCCTTTCCTAAACTAAAACAAATTACCTTCCTAAATTAAACAAATTCTTTCCTTATAACAAACTAAATAAATATTCCCCATTATTACACAATCTCAATTTCCTACCCATACAATGACAACCCTAACCAACTCTTATAAAAAGACACACAAACTAAAACCCTAGGGAGCTCACTTCTCACTCCCCACAACGCCCCCTTCTCTCATTGGAGCTCATTCACGGCAACACAAACTAAAAATACAAACCCTTCTCACTCCCCACAGCTCACCCCTTACACGCTCATCTCTCCTCACAGTAATAACCAAAAAACCATAATACACATCTCCCTCTTCTTGCTTCCCCTCTTCTCTCTTTCTCAACCACAACAGCCACACGCCCTATCTCTCTCTCTTAAGAAAACACAAACACGATGAACAAATAAACAATAAAACCCTAGGTCACTCACTCGGCAGACCCAATCTCTCTCTTCGAACTCACACGCTAACAAGAATAAACTCCAAAGCTCTCATCTTTCATGTAGACGTCCATTCTCTCTCGGACTTCTCTCTTCTCTGTCGGCAACGAGACCACATAAAATAGTTTCTCTCAACGGCCACGACAAAAAAAACTAACTCACAGGCTACACGGCTCCACCAAAACACACACATGCATTGCCTCCACCCAAAGACACGTAAATGAACAAACATAAAGCGACACCCTTGACTGAGCACAAAGTAACACGTGAACTGCCTCCACCCAAAGACATGTAAATGAACAAACCCAAATCAATAACCTCCATCAAACCGACTCAAAACACAGCCCACCAAGGGACACACGACACACACTTTTGGCCAAACATACACACTACCCTCATAACCGACAACAACAAAAGCCCCTCACTCTCGATAATAACCTATTGAACAAACAATAAAATCTAGCCCACCACGTGAACAATGGCTCGAAATCCTGACAAGAAAACAGTCCCCAAATTACCCTAAAATCGAGTCCAAAACAATGCAAGATCACCTCTGAAAACACTCCCAAAAGTCCCCAAAATAGCGACCCAAAGCAGCGAAACAGCGGGTGAAAACAGTGAGGAAAGCGTGAACGAAACAATGAAACTGTGAGCGAAACTGTGAACCAGAAAACTAGCAAAATAGTGAAGCGTTAACCCTTCCGGCGACGTCCCAACGCACTCTTGGGAAGCGACTTAAAAGGTAAGACCTGAGGGCACCCTTTGTTATATTTTATTTTGTTATCCCGGACACGACATGCTTGGTTGGACGTGGAATACGTCCAACCGGGTATGAGAAGTCCTATATTGAAAACGACCAAGTTCTTTGGTCACATATTTATTATTTCGCATTAATTTCGCATCATTAGTATTTTATTATTTCGTATTTATTTCCGTTTATTGTTGTTTTATTATTCCGTATTCGTTTTGTTCTCTTCGATTATTTATGGCTATATGCATTATCATGTTTCATGCATGTCAATATTGGTTAGTGATTGAGTGTTGCTTCTCGTGGTATATCGGATGGAAACCCAGACGTAAATTCCGTAGCCGAATCCGAATGGACGGTAGTGCGGTCTGTACTTGGGATACAACTCCACGTACCGCTTGAGGAAACGTTCACCCATATGTTCATGAGATTGTGTGCTCGCTTTTATTTTATTTATATCTATGCATGCAAACTTAGATGTAGGTTTTACTCCTATGTATGCAAACTTAGATATAGGTTGTATGCAAACTTAGATATAGGTTGTATGCAAACTTAGATATAGGCGATTCTTGCATGTGTATGTTGCGTAGAATTGGTTATACCACTCGAGAAGCAAGGAGATCAAATCCTTTTGCTGCTCTTTCGCCCAGGATAGAAATAATGAATCGAAAAATAGAGTTCCGGTTCGAACTCCATAGATAATATGGCGGGTATTGTCTATAATGATCCCGCTTGGACGAAACGGAAGATATTGTCGATAAATAGAAGTACATTTTGTTCATTAACATCTCGGAAATATTCTGCCAAGTTTATCGAACTTCATTGCTTGGCCTACACAAGGCATGGTCCCCCTTCCACCATACACACAGGCCCCTTCGATTCTTTCGAGTAGGAAATTCCATCATGCTATGAGCCGAAGAAATGGGAAGATATGGGTAAGAGATTAAACCGGAATGAGATATTCTCCCTGTTGGCTTCGCTTCGTGGACAAATAGGAATGGGAGGGTAAAGGATTCATCACTTGCTGGGCTTTCAGGGAGCAATTGGAGGGGGTTGGGAGATAACAACTTTGGAGCAAGTGACCACGATTCCATTCGAACACTATCTCATTCTGAAAAGGAAGGCCGAAGCACTGGCTCTCGGTTCGGTAAGAGCTCCAACTACGGGAAGAAAAGAATTAGCGAATCAGATTGCTTACGACTCAGGGACGAGCGAAGATTCTCCTTGACCCGGCAAAGAAAGAAAGGAACGAATGGGATTCCATCGCCGAGTCCATTCCATTGTGGGATCAGCGGCTAATGCTAATAGAACTGATGCGCCTCAGAGAGTGTCCTTTCCCTCTCAATCAATGCCCGAGCATTCCCATCGAACTGACATTCTCTGCACTTATGTCTTTATCTCAGCGAATAGATCAAATCACGACTTTTATTTATTTATTTATTTTTTTCTGGTATCCAAGCGGATTGGAATATTGAATATCATAATAATGAATTTGGCAATATCCAAAAGATCAACCCAATTTGTTGATTGGCCGCAATCAAATGTCTCAAATATTCTTCTAAGAAACCATTCACACGTTCTGTCTGCCCATCAGTTTGAGGATGGTTAGTCGTAAAGAAGTTGAGTTTAGTTCCCATTAACTCAAACAAAGAGTCGTTTATTTCCGTCTGCCAACACTGACTCAGACACACACGTGGGCGGGGTCGTAGTTTCTTCCTATAGGCTAGCCCGTTACTCCCTTTGATCCGTCATTTCGGGCAGGAGATTGTGACCCAACAGATGGGACCTAAGCCGAAGAAGTCAGCCCAACCAGATCAAGTGGTAGAGGGAAATGCATTCATTTCTTCTGCATCGATCCCGATTTATGATACTGTCGGAGTGAAACAAGGGATCTAAAGTCAATTTCCTCTCATCAATCGATTAATCGAATTCAAATCCACTAGGAGAGGTTTTCCACTAAACAGCACAGCAGTAAAGTATACAGCTTGGGAGTATAAAGAGGACTCGAAAGGTTCTAATCCGTCGTTGGTCTCAAGTCCACCTCCAACGGATTGCAAGGTTGAAGTCCCGCTTTTGGCAAAGCTAACCCGAAGACTCCTTCAGGCAACCTTTTTATCTCCTAAGCGAATACGTTTCGCGGTTACGTACACAAGTTAAAAGGCACCAACTGGATCGACTATGAATCAAATTAAACCCAGCTCAGGAGCGGGGTTCGCTTAGCCTTCATCCATTAAAGAGCTGCAGTAGTAGTTGAGTTGTCGGAGCGTCTATACGGGTCTTCGATTGGGGTGAAGCTAAAACAAACGGAGTCCCTTTCTTCTTTGTCCGCTTCACTTCAGTTGGAGGTGAGTCTTTTTCTGATGGTTATTCCTCCTAATCTACGATGTACGCACCGCGGTGGTCCCTCGTCTGATAAGGTAGCTCCGGTAGTCTCGAGAAGCTGCTGCTGGGCGGTCCAATAAGTGTCCCATTTCCGAGGTCACTATCACTATAAAGAGTAGCGACCTATTCAGCGACATATGAGTTTGTCGCATAATGAGCCGCTCTCCTCTGAGGTAAGCTGAGCTCCCAAGGCGTGCATTGCTTCCTTTAGTCAGTACTGGTCCCCGTTTATCTTATCCCGATCTGGCTTTTCGGGCTTTCCTTTGTTCTCGAATCCCCTGCAGTAGAAGAGGAGGCATGCCATGCCATAGTTTAAGAAGGGGACAGAGATCCTAACTAGGGCTATCAGCAGCTGCCATCCCGGCCAGATCGAGAAGAAAGGGGAAGGTGGTTTACGCACTAGGCCCTGGTCGGGTAAAGAAGTACTACTTGGGGGGCTTGGAAGGAAGTGAAAGGAGACAAAACCGGAGTGGATCCGCGACCGCATTCCGAATCCTGATTTATAAGGCAGTATGCGAGGGTACGCCCTATGGCCAATGGTAGCTAAGAGGTTATATGCGGTCAGGAAACAATTCTATTCTACGGGCCAAGTCGATAGGTTGGAAATGCGGGGGCTTGGTTGGCTGTGACTTCCGATAGGTCTCGTTTCGAAAGGGAATTTCTTACTTCTTTGTTTAAAGTAAGGGGGAAGCTTTCTCTTGTTGCCCCCGGCAACAAACATGCATGAACCATTTCACGTCATTACAAGTGACATAAGTAAGGGACCATTCCGAACCCCACGGTTTGAGGTCTTCCCTTGCGAGGGGTGAGTGCGGCCTTAGATCATTTAAAAGTTCACACTGGGTGGCGACTCCATTTTATTTCTCTAGTTTAGTTCCTCGCGGGCTATTCCGTACTCCTGACCGGGCCGCGAGCCTGGAACAGTGTCGTCGATTTCTGTGTCCTACACTCAACGCTTGGCAATGTATGGCGATCGCTCAAACTAATTTGCTTGTCTTTATATAATTGATCGAATATGGCATCGACTTTAGTGATATCGAACGAGAAGTTCATACTCTTTTTGTCGTTCTTTTCTTTGGCTTGGGGTTCAGCCCACGCCTTGCAAACGTACGGCTTCCCTTTAACCAATTCGGCCAAACATAAGTCGGCCGATTCGACATCCATTTCGCTTATTTCATAATTGATGTTCATGTAATAAGTTCATTTGCTGTAATTTTTTATTTGTTCCCCCTCTCTTAATAACTGTTCATAACACACCACACTAGTGGTGAGTTGGGGGAGATCTCAAAATTCGCGATCTTGAAATTTCTTTTTCAGATCGAAATTGAGACAGCTTTGGGCGATTCTCACAAATTCTCTCTCTGGCAAAGGCACGTAACATCGGCCTCGAGCCACTTTAAACCTTTGTAAGAATGTCTCGGCCCATTCTCCTGGTAACTGTCTCAGGTTCGCCAAGTCGGCCAAGGTCACTTCAGATTCGGCCTTGTAGAATTACGCATGGAACAACTATTCCATTTGTTGCCAATTCTCTACCGAGTTGGGTGGCAGGCTGACATACCATAAGAAAGCTACTCCTGACAGTGAGCAGTGGAATAACCTCAACTTATGGAAATCAGTGACTTCTCCACACTGAAGGGTAAATCGCCTTATGTGTTTCATGGTAGAAACTTCCCCAGACCTTGTAAACATAGAAAAATCTTGTATTTTGTAATTTCTAGGCCATGGATACGCTACATCGATCCAATCCGGATATGGTTTCCGATACCTTGGATGAATTGGCCGTACTCCCAGACCGAATTGATTTTGAAGGATCTCGGTCATATGTTCTCTCAACATATCATTGCCATTAAATGGCATTGTTATGGGTGGCGGTTGCGGTCCTCTCACAAGTGGGACATAGTCGTGGTTCTGTCCCTGAGAAGCCTGGAGACCTTGGGGCAACACCACTTCATGTTGTACCATATTTGGCCCTTGGTGTAGGTTTGGCCCTAGATGTAGGCCATTGCCCCCAGGACTTATTCCCTCCTTGGAGGTCGTAGGGACAGTGACCCCTTGCAGAGGAATATTACTCAGGACAGCCTCCTGACTGCTTGGTGTAGGAGGAGGTGTAGTCCACGGTAGGGCTGTCCCCCCGTTTACACATTTGGCCATTAACTCATTTAATGAGCTTATGTGTTTGACCATATTTTCATAATGTGAGTTACTAGTCGAAGTAAACCTATCTATGATATGAGCATTTTGAAGCCTAACCTGCTCGACAACATCATGCGTGAATTCACCGAACAATGCGCGAATCGCGTTAGGGCTGAGCTCTCGCATAGGCTCATATCGACTAGCGTCTGCTAGACCCTCGAAATGGCCCACTACGGCTGGAACGTGGGGCTGGTTGGTTTGCTCCAGTCTCACTTCCTCTGTACTTGAGCCAGTTTGAGTGTTTCTTTTCGGAGGCATCTCCACTTTTACACCAATTCTCCCACTGTGGTCGCCAAAAAACTGTTTGCGCAATTTTCTGCCTGAAGAAAGAACAACGTGTAAGGTTCAAACCTCCTGAGACAAAGTCCCAGCAAGAGGTGTTTGATTAAGTGAATAAGCCTCAAAGGGGCGCAAGCACACAAGTTACAGTCCTAAGAATTATGAAACTAAGAAATGAAAAATAAAAATATGCTCGTTTGAGTCTTCATTTGATTGGGGTCCCAAATCTTCGCATGCGTGAGCCTTTTATAATGGAATTTGTAAACTGCTCGGACGGTTTCGGCTCATAACTTTCTTGCAACTGCTGGGTCTTGCCTTCAACCGTTGAGTTGTGCGCCATAACTGCCTGATCGTGGAGGGAATTGCCTAACTGCTGTAATCGTGGGATCGACTGCATCATGTGTTCGGTCATCCTGAGTCCTTTACCGTTCTAATCGCTGTTTCGGTCGTCCTGAGTTCTTTGTCGCTCTAATTGCTGTTTCGGTCGTCCTGAGTTCTTTGTCGCTCTAATCGCTGTTTCGGTCGTCCTGAGTCTTTTGTCGTTCTAATCGCTGTGTCATCTGAGGATTGCTCCGATCGCTTTTCCCTTCGTCGGTCTGCTTGCCTTCGCCCTTCACTCCTTCGCTCTAGGGTGATTTCGCTCTAGGGTGACTTTCTTTTGTCAACACATTTTTAATGGACGAAGAAATTAAATCTTATAATTTTCCTTTGCGTTATATTGCTGCTGCGCTGGGGTACAACAAAACCATTTTAAATTTACAATTTTAGAACAAATTCTCATATATAAAGTCCCACCAAAATTATATATTATAATATAATGTAAAACTGTAAACAATAAACGAGGGAAAAAATAAAAAAACAAGCAAACATGTTGCAGATAAAACAGGATATTACCTTGAGGTCATAGATTCGAATCGAGAGAGTGATTTTCTTATAAGAGTTTGGAATAATTGAATATTTTATTTATTCCATTTAAATCCGAAAATAGTGATTTGGTTGGGGGTGTTGAACGATATAAAAAAAAAGAGAAAAAAAAGGTTACAGATGAAAGTGTCCCAAGTCCGAAAATGGGAATCTTTCAAATGGCACGAGCTTTACTAAGCAACGTCACCCCCACTTCGTATTGGTGCGCGAATAAGCTTCTCCCTCGATTCGCTTTCCCCTTTTTATCCCACCAACGCCATCCTCACACTCACACTCGCTTCACTCTCACCAAACCTATTTCTCTCTCTCAGTAAGTCTCTCTAAGCATCTCGTTTTCTAATTCTAACGTTATTATTTTACATATATCTAGTTTCTGCTGACTTTTCTTTGATGGTTATCTTTTTTATTTCTCTGTACTTCAATTTAGTTTGTTTCTTATGTTTACATGTTGATATGAATGGTTGAATTAATGTTTAGATGTTTAATTGTGGTTTTGATGAGCATAGGCATATAAACATGTAGGTGTTATATGAAACTTGAAGTGTTTGCTTTTGAGGATAAATCGAATCTTTCTTCAAATTCATTTTAGTTTACTGTTGGTTGTTATGATTGTATTTATTTATTTAATTTGTAGTAAAAGATTGTCAATCTTTCTAGCATGGATAGTTCTAAGGCTCTCCCACCGAAGGAAGTGTCCTCAGGTTTAGATGCAACCTCTGAAGAGGAATACGCTTCGCTGTCCAAGTTACTTCAAGAGTTCACTGCTATCTCTAGCATTGACAAGGCCTGGACTTTTAATTCTGGCAATGGTAGGACTAATATGATTGCAATTAATTTTTTATTCGGGTTCATTTTATGGCAAGTACCCGTTGCTCATGGTAATCTTTTGGCTGGAAATTGTTGATTCAGGAACAGGCACACAGGCAATGTTTTCAATTAGCCAACCAAATCTTTTGGCAAACAAGAGGAAGAAATTTATGTTATCCACAGTTATCTCAAAAGAAAATGAAAATTCTGTGACTTTTCAATGGGCTCCATTTCCTGTTGAGATGACCGGTGCATCTGCCGTTGTTCCATCTCCGTCAGGTTCAAAGCTTCTTGTAGTTCGGAATCCTGAAAATGAATCTCCCACTCAATTTGAAATGTGGAGTCAATCTCAGTTGGAAAAGGAATTCCATGTCCCTCAAACTGTTCATGGTTCAGTATATGTTGATGGATGGTAACTAATAATGGTTACTGATTTTGATATTTTAAGTAAAGCTAGTGTACTTACCATTTTTGTGGGTGTCTATAGCTTTAGAAGTTGTTCAGATATAAGTAGTTTTGCCGTAAATGAAACTGGGAGTGCCAGTGGATATGATCGCAACAGAGCTTTTTTTAATCCCATATTATCTTTCGTCCAGAAAAGTTAAAAGCTTTCTAATTATTGCAGGTTTGAAGGAATTTCTTGGAACTCTGATGAAACACTCATTGCTTATGTTGCTGAGGAACCGTCTCCCTCAAAACTCACTTTCAGTCTAGGCAACAAGAAAGGTGGTTCCTCGGATAAGGATTGTAATAGTTGGAAAGCTCAAGGTGATTGGGAGGAGGATTGGGGGGAAACCTATGCTGGAAAGAGGCAGCCTTCTCTGTTTGTAATCAACATTAACAGGTCTGATATCTCTATTTTTGTTTGATCCAGTGCTTTATGTTTATTAGTATGTTTAAACCTGACTTTAAACTTCCCTTTGTTGCTCAGTGGAGAGGTACAAGCAGTTAAAGGAGTTCCAAAATCTTTGAGTGTCGGTCAAGTGGTGTGGGCTCCAATGAATGAAGGCTTGCATCAATATCTGGTTTTTGTTGGGTGGTCATCAGCTACAAGAAAGCTTGGTATAAAATACTGCTACAATAGGCCATGTGCACTATACGCAGTCAGGGTGTCACTTTATAAATCAGAGACCAATGAACTTGAACTCACGTGGGTTGCTTCACTGAACTGTTCAATTCTTCCACTTCTTCTTTTTTGGGTCCTCCTTGCTTATGTCAATAATTCTTTTGTAAGAGATAGAATATGCTAACTCTGATGTGATGTATGGTATCAATTTGAATTTCTGATCATGTACCAGAGATAGTTCTTCTGAAGAATTGCCTGTGGTTAACCTAACTCAGAGCATCAGTAGTGCCTTCTTTCCACGTTTCAGGTATGCTCTTTATCTTGCATACTTAGTAATAAAACGTTGACTATGCTCTATGAGCTTGATTGGAACCTGCTGATTGTATCTGAACTATTATTTTTCCAGCCCAGATGGAAAGTTCCTTGTGTTCGTATCTGCAAAAAGTTCTGTGGAATCTGGAGCGCATTCTGCAACAGATTCACTTCACAGAATTGATTGGCCGACTGATGGAAAGCTTTCCTCATCTAAGAAAATTGTTGATGTGGTGAGAGTTTCATTTGTTTTTTATTATATCCGAATGTTTATCCACTTTGTGGTCTGGTTGAAACCTATTTATGTGTTTTCGATCATTGTCTTCTTTCGCATGCATGTGAAAGTTATAAACTCTAATTTCTCTTCTAGATTACGGTATTGACTATTGAATGAGCTCAAATGCTGGAAATACCACTAAATACTTTCATTTTTCCATGTGCTATGCTCTTTTTTGCTGCTTATGCTGATAAAGTCCTGCAATAACTAACATATTTAAGATAATTCTGAAAGATTTGGAACAAAACATTTATAAATATATATAGTCAGCTTCAGGTCCTGACGTCCGGAGCATCCGGATGCGTGTTTTCTACAATAAAGCAACGTTGCTTTATTGTATAATACACATCCAGATCGTCCGGACATCCAGACCTGAAAATTATATATATATTTTACACTATGCTTGCATTTAGCATTGTTTCATTCCATATAATCTCTGCAGATTCCAGTAGTGCAATTTGCAGAGGGTGATTGTTTCCCGGGGCTTTATTGGTCAAGTATCCTCAGTAACCCCTGGCTTTCTGATGGATGCACTATGATTTTATCTTCCATCTGGCACAGCAGTCAAGTATTAATTTCTGTGAATGTGTTGAGGTGACTTGATGATTATGTTTCTTTGTTGCATGTCTTCAATTTTTTTTTTCCTTTTTTCTTACAATAAACTCCTGATATGCTTGTTAAATAACAGTGGGGAGTTATTGCGCATTAGCTCTGCTGAATCAAACTTCTCATGGAATGTTCTTACACTGGATGGGGACAATATTGTTGCTGGTAATAAGACCAAGTTCTGATCTCTACATTTAGCATTTCCTATTGATATGAAAATAATTGAAACAAATTTATTTGTTCTTTTCATCTTTGAAGTGTCTAGCAGTCCAGTAGATGTTCCACAAATCAAGTATGGTTATCTTGTTGACAAAGCAAATAAGGACACATGGAGTTGGTTAAGTGTATCAAGCCCCATAATCAGATGCTCTGAGAAGGTTATTTTGATTTTCTTTTGTAACATCTTACTAGACTGATGCCACTAATTATCATTATCGGTAATGCTTTGTGTTTACAGAACCTCTTCTTGTTACAGGTTACAGCTCTGCTCTCATCTCTTCAATTCAGTATCATGAAAATTCCAGTCAAGGGTGTTTCTGCTAACCTACCAAAAGGTGTTACGTAATGTTTGGTTTGTAGCAGACTTAATTCTTTTGAACTCAATGCAATGCCTTGAATAGGGCTTATGGAATATTATCAATGCGGCCTTCAACTGTCTAATGCTTTTAAAAAATGATGGAGAAGTTTCTTGAGTTCTTAAACAATTTCTCCTCAAAAGGTGGTAAGGAAGATATTGAGATGTGCATGGTGAACTTTCATATATAATGCAGATTCCAGAACTGTATTTAAAGAAAAAGTATGAAAAGCAATACAGGATGCTTCATTACTAAATTAGAATAGTTATTTATCATGAATTAATAACTCGAGAGCTTCAGATTTTTTTAAATCATCTGATTATTTGACGCAAGCATTAGAATATTTCTAAAGGTCTGTGATGGCTCAGAATGCTGCAACAACTGTTTTAATGTGGCACAATTATCTAATAATTTATTGTCTTGTCCCTGGTAATATTTGAATCCTTAATCATGAATCTTGTGCTTATGAACCTGAAATTTCACACCCTATATGTATTTATTTCATTTCAGGTGCCCAGAAACCTTTTGAAGCTATATTTGTGTCATCAAGTCACAAAAAAGACGGTTCATGTGATCCACTAATTGTAGTTCTTCATGGAGGCCCACATTCAGTCTCATTGTCCAGCTTTTCAAAGTCCCTGGCTTTTCTCTCTTCAATTGGTTACAGTTTGTTGATCGTAAATTATAGGTAAGTGAAACTTCACCTTATTTGACATTGACACAGTTACACTTGAATCTTAACCTAACAAAGAACGGAGAAAAAATTAAAAAAGAAAAAAAAGGAAAAAACAGCTTTCTCACCCAACACTGTGACTATGTCATGCCTGACAAGTTTAATAGAATTTCTATAAACACATGATCGAGGAGAAAGAAAACGGGGTAATTAACGGTTTGTTCGCATAAGATTGGTTTGCCTCACCTTTATCTGCCTTAAAAATGAACACTTTGTTGATTAGCTTTTTGCATGTTCAGTGACTATATTGAAGATAAGCAAAATATGATTAATTTGGGAATTTCACCTTTTAAGTTAACTGTTGATTATCAACAATCGACATCGCAACAAACATCGGTTGTACCGATTTGCTTCACTAATTATTATTTGTACTATGTTTATTGTTATATCTAATAAATTGGCCTCCTAATGAGGTTTATTTAAAAAAAACTGACCTTAATCTTCATTCAAGCTTTTCCTGACATAGTAGTTGATTTCAGAGGTTCTTTGGGATTTGGTGAGGAAGCTTTGCAATCTCTTCCTGGGAAAATTGGGTCCCAGGTGCTTATTCTCAACTAACTTTTTGATGCATACTTTTGTAGTTAATCTCTTTCATTAGCAACCAAATTTTCATAAGCAAGTTCTGCAAATACTATGCTTAATTTGATGAAGTTTTTTTGGATTGCCATGCACAGGATGTCATTGATGTTCTCACTGCTATAGATCATGTTATTGACATGGGACTTGCTAACCCATCTAAAGTAACTGTGGTTGGTGGCTCCCATGGGGGCTTTCTAACTACTCACTTGATTGGCCAGGTTTGTTATTTTTGCTGCTGTGTTTACTGATGCATCCTACTTTTGTTTACATGTCCTTCACAAGACTGGATGTTATAATTTGTGGTAATTTTTTGATTTCTCAATTAACCGGATACAATGTTCTAAAACGCGCTAGGTGTTAGTCGAGCGGCGATCCAACACCTAGCACTTAGGGCACTTAAATGGGCCTACGAAATTAATCGGAAATTAGGGATTTCCATAATTAGGGTTAAGGTCTGGTGTGATTTGGATAAATTAATCATAGAGAAATGTTGTTTGAGTTATAGAGGGTCAATTTGATGAGAAACTAACAAAAATGGAAGAAAATGGGATTTTTTGAAATTAAGGTTTATGTTTTAAATTGAAGTTTTTTGAAATTGATGAGATAGAGTTAATTTTCTAAAATTAAGATTAGGGTTAGGGTTAGGGTTAGGGTTAGGGTGTAAAATCCAGTCGGAATAAAGCATCAATTTCAAATTCCACGTCGGTCAACGACGGTTGACCGATGATTTTCAAGGTGAAATTCCGCCAGAATGGGCGGAAAATGTCTCCCATTCAGACGAACGCTGGCCCCAACTATATGAGGCCAGGTGTGGCAGCTATAGGCTTCCGAGCCTAGGCGGCGCTTTTTAGAACAATGACCAGATACAAATTCTAAATTAGATTAATATTTGTATTTGTTACCCATGCTCAGGCTCCAGATAAGTTTGTTGCAGCTGTTGCAAGGAATCCAGTTTGTAACATTGCATTGATGGTTGGGACAACAGATATCCCTGACTGGTGTTATGTTGAATCTTATGGAATCAAGGGGAAAGATAGCTTTACTGAATCACCTTCAGTTGAGGATTTGGCCCACTTTCACAGCAAATCTCCAATATCACATATCTCGAAGGTATTGTCCCAAGTCGGTTACTATTTTTTGCAGTTGATTCAGGGGCCCTCCATAGAGCCAAATTTGAATGCCAATGAGGTTCTGTCCAGTGTTCTCTATCCAAACAAAACTCATGGCAAGAAAGCCTCATTCAACGCCTATTATATCATTGTTAGCCGCCAAAAGAACCCTAGCTTATGTTCATTTTGATGGATAGTTGCTTTTATCTCAATATCAAGCACAAACTACAATTGCTTATTTTGCAACCATACTTGTGCATTTTGTGCCATTGGCACTGGCTGCCCAAGCCTGCTCTGCCACTAGCATGTGCAAGCTGGGTTCTTGATGTGATATGAATCTAATTATCAGCAGCAAGAATGGATTCAATCACTTTGACTCCCAAGTGTAGATCTTTGTATTATGTTCTTTATTTTTTCAACTTCATGTTTATGGTTGAGCAGTGCCCAATTCACCTGATTTCAGGTGCTAAGTTTTGATCTTGAATCCTATTTGAGTCTGTAACTCATAACTTGTTTTCCTTTTAAAGAGCAATATATTTCAAAGAATTTTGACCATTGAGTGGGCACCTGCCAATAAAAATAAATCTAACTGCAAAACTTCATATTTTGATGATCTCTGCAGGTCAAAACACCAATTCTCTTTCTTTTAGGTGCTCAGGATCTTCGTGTTCCTGTCTCCAATGGCTTGCAAGTAATATATCATATTCCCTTCCCAAGTATTATTTTACATATGGTGAATGGTTTAATTTAGATTTATAGTTTGACAACTCCTGCAATTGCTTGAATGATTACTCGATTTATCTGCAATGGGGGACACGGTAAAGAAACTAAAAAACGTGAGGAGTCGGTGATTTTCCCAAATCTTCGTCTTTTTGTTTGTCCTCTTTTTTCCCTCCCTCACACTGTGTAACATGGTCGATTTATTTGTATTTATGGTCATCGGACCATCATACATGATCACATGACTGACTGATTTTGTATTTGAAATGTTTAGTACGCACGGGCATTAAAGGAGAAAGGAGTCGAGACCAAACTTATTGTGTTTCCCAATGACGTTCATGGAATTGAGAGGTACACATATATATTCTCAGCATGTTTTCCTGCTTTCTGCTCTATTTAAGCAAAAGCTGAGTTTAAAGCTAATGATTACTCATTGTGCTGACCTATGTTATTGCCATTTTTGCAGGCCGCAATCCGACTTTGAAAGCTTTCTCAATATTGGTCTGTGGTTCAAGAAGTACTGTAAATGAGCAGGCATTTGACTTGTTGCTGCATCCCTTGCTCATGGGTTACAGGTAAAAAAAATGTGATGTCCTGATTGTTAAAGCTATTTGAAGAATGATGATCAAATCTTGTTGACAAATTTGTCATCTTGTTATGATGAGTAGAGCAGTAAAAGAATCATAATAATTATATAATACAATGATTTATGTTTCATTTTACCATTGTGTGATTCTACCTTGTGAAAAAGTGGTTGGTGGGACAGTCATTTATGATTTTGATTTTTTGAGTAATTGTCAAAGATAAGTTATTCAATTTCAACTAACATTATGTCCTTACAAGGGACGGTGTTTGTCGACTGAGCTGTTTATTTGATAATGAGTTTACATCATGCTGTTGAAGGTGGTAACCGTGGCTAGGTGTGTGCTAGTTTAATCTGTTTAAGAGCGGTTTGATTAGTTAAATATGTAAATTTTTATCTAATATATTAAGAGTCGGAATTTAAAATAGTTGAGTCGCATATAACCACCTCAGTGGTTATTTGAAAAACCTGTCTAAGCGCTATGCTTAAGATTAGGGGTATTTGCGGATCGGGTCGGTACATTTTTTTTTAATTGCTGCGGTTCGGATCGGCTATTTAGCGGTTTAGGCGGTTCGGATCGGCCGTTTGAGTCATAAATTTTGTGTATTTTCACGTAATAATTGAAGAGAAAAAAAACATATTTTTAATTTTTATAGTGCATATTGTCATATGATCATTGAATTTCTTAAATTTCATGGCTCAAAATGAAGGAAATTATATACTAACGTCTAATTTGAATATGGGTCGGTGGTTTGGGTCGCGCTCTAGGTCAAATATGAAATTATTGCACAAAAATCGCGCACCGACCCGAAATTTACGGATTGGGTTGACGTGAATCGAAATCAATTTTAATTCTTCTTAAACTCGGGTGGTTCGAGTTGGATCGATGCAGTTTGGGTCGGTTTACGGTTTGAACCGAAAATCTATGCACCCTTAATACATCGCTTTTTCCAGGTTATTTATAGGCACAAAAACGAACTATACTAATTGACCAAATTAAAGGAACAACAAGAAATGGACCACTGTCCTATGTAGGGGTGGATAAAAAATAATTGAAATTGAAAAATCGAATTGAATCGGAAAAAATCGAATAGAAGTGATAAATTTTTTATTTTCTAAAATAATTATTTGATATTCAATTAAAAAATCAAAACGAACCGAATTAGAATAATTTTTTAACTAAAAATCAAATCAAATCGAATTAATTGAATAATTTAGTTTATTGATTTTTAAAAAATCTAATTGTATTATATTATTATTTTATAATTTTATAATTATATTTATTATTATTTAATTTATTTAGTGTTTAGTGATAATTAATTTTATGAAATATTTATAATTTTTTTGCTTTGGTTATTATTATTATTTTTGTTGGGCTGTACGCAGCGGAAGGGTGTGGCGGAAGACGAAAATGGTTTTTAAACATTTTAGAATTTTTCCGAGCGAATTAATAAATATCAAATATTTTTAATTCACCCAAATAAGTTTAAATATATTATTTTAACATAATATATTTCGTTACACGACGAATTATTTTACGAAAATATTTTTCGACAAAAACTATACGTAACGGGCAAACGGTCAAACTGGTTGACCATCAGCCGAGCCGGGGCAACCGGTCACTCGGCAGTGTTCGGTCAGCCCTTAGGCTGGCCGAACAGTGCCCAGTTTGCTGGGTTCATAGCCGACACGCGTTGAACCCGTTTCAACGCGAATTTCGTCGTTTTCGCCCCGGAATAATTTCCGAAATTAATCCACCACCCAACACACATCCAAAACCATCCAAATAACATACTTTTTCATGAAAAATATTCGGGTTTAAGGGACAAAATCAGATCTGATACAGTTTTAATTTTTGTCCATTTTTCATCCCAAGATTCAATTTAATCACAAAATTAATCCAATTAATTTACACCAAATTTAATCACCACAATACAAAGTTCCAAGGACAATTCTAGGCAACATTAGAGTGGTACTATCACTCTAAAATGACAATTTTAATTTTTGAGATTAATTCCCTAATTAATCTATTTACATATGCCAAGTAAAGAAACTTATTAAGGTTAAAACACCCAACACCAAGTTTTGTGCTCTAAATACATATCCAAAATACATATTCAATTTAAAACATGCAATATACATATATCATACATATTATACATGCTTAAACAAAACTTGAGAAAAAAATAGAAATTAGGAACTTAGTATTACCTTAATATCAAGTCCAATTTCTTCAATTTTTCTTCTCTTTGGTGTTGGTGCTTGTTTTAACCCTAATCTATTTCTTTTCTTTTGTTTCTCAACCCATGTGAATGGCTAAAAGCTTCCAAAATGAAAACAATTTTCATTTATATATTTTTCTTGCCATTTTCGAAATTTGCAAGAATTTTCAATAAAAATAACAATTATTTTTGGTTAAAATTTTGTCACCTCATTAATCTTATCCAAAATAAGATTTTATTTTGATTTTTTGTTAATTATAATCCATGTGTCCAAATTACATGGTTTGACAAATCAAATTTTGCCAAAGATTAAGAATATTTCAAGTAATATTCTTAATTAAAAATAAATTAATTAACAAATTAATCAATTTATTTAATAATTAACAAAAAGACAAAATAAACACATGAAAAAATATTCCAAGAATATTCTTCCATTTTATTATATTATTAATAAGAATTAATTAATAATAATAACAAAACAAGTGTCAAAATCCAATAGGTTAATAATGTGTATCTAATCTAAATATGTATTGTATACAAATACACATTATTAATACGCATGTTTAAATTATTAGTAATCCAAATTATCCACAATTAATTGCCCAAGTGCTCAACGAGTTTATCCATAATTCCAATAATATTCTTTCATTTATATTGTGGGACTCTCTATGTTCAAGTTTATCCGTCACGGAAACCATTTCCATATCCGTAATTTGTCCACTCACAAATTACGACGACCACAGATAATCGAGTTGAACCATCCAAGTGAAGTCATAGCAATATATAATCCTTCTGTCATAGGTTATCCGAATTATTCCGGAGATACAGATTAAACGTTTAATCTCCGCTATGAACAATTCATATGTCGCGACATAATTATGATTCTTCAATAAATATTCGGAACTCGTTTCCGAATCATACCTCGGCCAATGATTTCAAAGATCACAAATTGGACACCTAAATCCCGTACACGGGACTGACAGATCCTCTCTGGATACATCAGAGGATATCGTGAATATCAGTCCATACCCAACAAACATGCGGAGGTCTGATCTTAAAAGATTGTTGACGTGACTGTCATCAAAGTATGGAATATATCTCACATATCCACAGTGGTATCACAAGTCAAATAAGCTAATATGCTATTCGACTCGTAAAGATTCTTATAGATGTTGGTGTACCATCTATCAGGAATATTCGAATGAGTCGTTCAGTATTTATCCAATAAATACCTACGTGTCTATATGAGTCTCCCAAGACTCATGGTTTACTGAGATAAACCATTAGAACAATTCTAATATACGACACGTACCAGTCTCACAGGTTTACTAACCGACCAGATATGTAAACCTTGACCAAAAATATTTTAAGAATGAATCATATTGTGATATTTCTCAGTAACAATTGCGGCACTTTTGCAATTATGTCACAACT
Organism: Zanthoxylum bungeanum; assembly: GCA_019454045.1. Lineage (NCBI taxonomy): Eukaryota > Viridiplantae > Streptophyta > Magnoliopsida > Sapindales > Rutaceae > Zanthoxylum > Zanthoxylum bungeanum. Next base: position 18,712 of record SKCR01011740.1, read on the forward strand.
ATTCATTCTACAGTCATTTACGCCTTTACCATATATAAGATTATATTGATGAAAATTATTTAATTTTATTCATAATAAAATAAAATGTACATCGTATTTACAATAAATACAATAAACTTTACGGGACGAGCACCAACTCCAATATTTTCTCCCACTTGCTCTAGTGCCAAATTTGTTGGTATCTAATACCCATCGCCTCTACATGTCTATCATATAGTCTCGGAGGCAAGGCCTTCATAAGCGGGTCTGCTATGTTATCCTCTCCAGATATCTTGCATATGACAACATCTCCTCGAGCGATGATCTCACGAATAATGTGGTACTTTTGTTCCTCATGTTTCGATTTCCGATACGCTCTGGGTTCTTTTGCTTGTGCAACGACACCACTATTATCACAGAACAACAGAATCGAATCCTCGATGGTTGGGACAACTCCCAATTCGGTGATAAATTTTCTAATCTATACAGCTTCCTTTGCAGTATCTGATGGAGTAATATATTCAGCCTCAGTGGTGGAATCGGCTGTTAATCCTTGTTTGGAACTTTTCCAACTGACTGCAGCATTATTAAGAGTAAATACAAAACCTGAAGTAGATTTTCTATCATCAGGATCTGAATGAAAGTGTAACATCCCCAATTCGGGAGATGTTACCGACATGGGATAGAGCGTACTAACCCCATAAGCCTCTAACTCTGATAACTACTATTCAATTTCTATTACTATTTTCTTTAATTAAATATTTATATCGTATATATGGGACCGTGGCCCAAACTTACAATTTAACATACAAACTTAACTCCAACAACTTTATACATAAAGATACCTGTTTATACAATGACTGTACATAACTCAAGTACTAGTACAAGACTTTCACTTGACTCTGACTGACTCCAATTGAACTTTTACTCATTGACTTGGATTGGTGGACTCCAAACCCTAGTGACTGCAACAGTATCCATCCTCCGAGAATACCTGCAAGATAAGGAAACTGTGGGGGGGGGGAGGGTTAGATCGTCGTACGATCTAAGTGAGTGGACGATAAACTGAAAAATGATATAAAAACTTTTGGTTCTAAGACCCAAGTTCCAGAAATATCTTTATATGAAAACACTTTTCTGAAAACTTTATCTGAAATCTCTTTTATAAAACTTAGTCTTTCTGAAAACTGCTTTCTAAAAACTCTCTAAAACCTGATCTCTGAAATTTTTTTCTGAAAATTATGATGTCTGAATACTGGTCTGTGTCTGAAAAACTTGATGTATGGGGGCGATACGTATCGCCGTCCCCCTATATGCCTATCTAGAGCCAGGAATGCAAAACAGTGGCTTTGGGGCGTTACGTATCGCCGTCCCCCAAAACACGCCACTTCTATCCCTGAAATTGGTGGTCTTGGGGCATTATGTATCGCCGTCCCCCAAGCCACTGAACTAGAGCCGGTAGTGCTGATCCATGCTACTACCTGACCCTGAAACTAGGGTTTTATGGGCGTTATGTATCGCCGTCCCCTAGCCATAAATTAGGATCTAGGGGCGTTACGTTTCGCCGTCCCTCCTGTCCTCTACATGTGCATATGTTCTCTGTCCGTCAATTCCAAGCTGTATCTAGTTACATACTGGGGTGGATTTTTTCCCCATGCCCGAAAACATAAAAATATTACTGTTAAACTTTAAAACTTTCAAATCAAATCTTTCTTAATACGTAACTGATAATTAAATAAGGCTAACGCCCTAAAACTTTAAAAATAAGTCTGAAACAATAACAAGTGTATACGAATCAACTTTGAAAGAAAAAGCATCCACTCACAGTTTTGGAGTTTTGCTTGTCTTTCTTCAATTTGCTGGTGAAACCTATGGTTCATGCGACGATTTATCATTGATAATTTCGATTAGAAAACGGACAAGGAATAAATAGGTTGGAATCAAGCTCAATTTGCCTATTCAAGTAAATGCTATCACTTGGAAGCATATCGTACGTATATCATGATGATACCTGACCGGCGTAATCACACGCGTATATCAGGTGATACCTGACCGACGTAATCACACGCGTATAACGCAAGCGCACGTATCGTTCAAGTAGTATAAAAAGTATTGATCCTACGAGGACTTAAAACCTTTTGTTATCAATTTATGAAGTTACATGTTTACAAGTATCTAATGGATTGATTGTTTGATTGGGTGGTGACTTTAAAATTAAAATAAGTAAATTAATTGCTTGAAAGTAGATTGAAGAAAATTCAAATTTATAAAACTATCAAGGGTTGTGAATCCTTCCAATATCTTTTTAAAAGATGAAGTGGTTATTTTATGTTTGTGTAATATATTGGTTTATTAACCTGGAACACGAAATTATGTAAAAGCCTATTTCGATGGTCAAATACAAATACCCAGTATAACCCAAATAATCATATTCCTATGTTAACCAAGTTATCTGAATTCATTAAGATTAAGTTCCAATTATGGCTACCCCCGCCCGACAGGTATATTCCTATCCTGTTAGGAAATCTATTAAAGGGTTATCTATCCTCAAGGAAGATCGTGGGCTATTGAGTCTAAAGTCTTTAACCTAAAATCTCTTTTCCAAGTTCATTTTAAGTTTACCAGTTCAATTTTATTAATGGCCAGTTAATAAAAAGCATTAGGAATAAGGCTCAATAAATAAACCTTTATATTACCCAAACTGTAATTTAACCCCTTATAAACCGGTGATATTGGATTTCATCACAACCTCAGATAACTGGCTTAGTTACGACACATATTTACGGGTAGTAAAAACTTAAATAAAAGAAAAGACATAAAGTAAAAGCTGGAAATTAAATTACTGGAAAGTAAATGCTGTAAATTAAATTAATGGAAAGTAAATTACTGGAAAGTAAATGCTGAAAGTAAATAAAGTAAAAGTACAATAAAGAAAATGCTGAGGTAAAAGGATCAACTTTTATTACTACTATTTTAGATATCTCCCTTAATATAATATATTAACTTTGCGTGATAATTACCAACAAGCCATATATGTGGTATCCTGATTAAGTCAAATTAATAATTAATTACCAACCGACCAACCAGGCGGTATCCATGCTTAGTCAGGTTAAAACTAATTTATAATTAATTACCAACCGACCAATATGGCGGTATCCTCATGAAGTCAGATTTTAAATAGTTATTATATTATAATTAGGGGAGATTAATCTAAATAGGAATAATAAAAGATTTACCTTTTACCCCAGCAAGGGGGAGTTACCTCCTCATTACTTGAAAAGTAAAAACTGAAAAGTAAAGAAATGAAAGTACAGTGTGTAAAAGTAAAATGCGGAATTGTAACCTTTTCCAAAAAAAAAAAGTAAAATGCGGAAAGTAAAAACTGAAAAGTAAAGAAAAGAAAATGCGAAAGCGGAAATTAATTACTGAAAGCTGTAAATAAATAAACAAGATACAATCTTCTTAGTTATTCTTAAGGAATTTCAAAGAAGAAAATATGAATTTACAAATGAAATGGCTTGGTATTTATAGGTAAAATTTTGCCTCCATCAAATCATCCACCAAATCCATTATAATTGCTCCACTAATTGCTCCACCAAATCCATTATTAATTGCTATCATATTTGGTGGGAGTTTGACTATTTTTATTATTATTTATTTTTTTGCTTTGAAAATGACTTTAATAATTACGCATAACACACTTCTGGATATTTTACCAATTTCGGTCATGCAATCTTCAGAATTCGAAATTATTTTTTTCTTCAAAGTTGTAGATCTTTGAGTCTTATTTAATCGGGAACTTGAATCAGCTCAATCTGATATCGGATAAAAAGTTGCGCAAAATTGGAATTTCCGAAATTGCACTTCGTTAGAACGCCCTTTCAAGTTTCCAATCTCCAAAATTAATATGTCAAGTCCAATTATTTGACCCACATTTCGTCCTAAATGATTTCATTGAGTCCCAATATTATTGTATCTGTAAAATAAACTAAAACACATCAAAATATTCATCAAACCCGAGAAACTAAACAAAATATTAAGTAAAATGGGCGGTAAATATTGATATATTTTCCGCTCATCACACCCGTAAACCTAACATTTTGCTAGTGCTCGAGTAAAACAACAAAATAAAATACAAGAAACAATTAAAATTAAACTAAGCCATTTTCGTAGGGATCACGGTTGCATTTAGCGTATGCAACAAGCCTTTAAACCCCTAGGTGTCCCTAGTGGACGAGTTGTAGTCTCGTGAGGGCTTACAGCAACGATACCCACAAAAGTTTTACAAAAGTAAAAAGATAATAAAAATATGCACACAAAAGGAAAAAGATAAGAGAAAAGAGAAAAGAGAATAAAGAAGTTATGACTATACATGTGAAACTTTTTATCCAAGTTAATAGTTGTTTTATTTCTTTCTAAATTACCGAATAAGTGAATTCTCCGATTGTTTTTTTACCATTCTTCATATAGATAGCCAACAAAATATTAATCAACTCATTTTTGACCACAATAGTCACAAGTGCAGTTGAGAAGAAAGTAATATTTTTGTCCTAAAGTTTTATCAGAATTCACACATTTTTTAGCAATGGAATATTTTTTCTGATTTTTTTTTATTTTTTTTATATACAATATCTTCAATCTATGTAGCGAGCTTTGGGCCAGTGACTCCCAAACCAGTTGGTTTTAGGGCACTAAGTGTTAAGATACCCCTACAAATTTAATTACTCAGACTTCAGATATATATATTGCAACATCTTTGATCCATGTAGCGAGCTTTGGGCCAGTTACTCCCAAACCAGTTGGTTTTAGGGCACTAGGTGTTAAAACACCCTTACAGACTTAATAACTCGGATCTCAGACGTTTTTTTTACTCCATCGCTTTTTATAGATGCTTCCTCCAATTAAACTAGAGCACTAAATATTACAAACTTTTCAATTACATCTCATGTCTGTATGTTACCATATATGCTGATAATACCTGTCAATTGAGCATATGAAGATTCATTTTAGTCAGTATTATGTAGAATTCACAAATTAAATAATTTAAAAGGAAATAAACAAAAATTAACTTGTTCCGAAATAGGTTGAGATACGTCTCAGGAATGGAAATTCCTTACACAGCTATCTCACACCAATTTCACATGATTAATCAAATAAAATCACAAAAATACAAAATATTTTTTTTGGTTTTTGTAAAATTTTTCAATTTTTTTTTGGCTTTTTCAAAAATTTTTGACTAAAAATAAAACAATAAAAACAAGATACAATTTTACTATTCTCCTCCCCCAAACCTAAATGAGACATTGTCCCCAATGTCTTAAACAGTAGAAGAAGAGTTTAGAAAACCGTATCTGGTTAGCTGAAATTCTATATCTAAATGAAAAGTTAAAGGTTAAGATCCAGATTTATCCGACGCCTCTTATCGGACCAGTTTATGTGGGAAAGAATGGGGTAAATTTGAGGTTCAAAGGCTAAGATTTGGTCAATTAAATCTAGGGCAGTTCTGGCAGTAAAGAATAGTTCTTTTACAGGCTTTGAAACGAACCCATTTCTCCGGGAATCATCAAGAAACACACAAAGAAAATCATAAAATCCATCAATATTGTACAGTCCAAGCGGTTTCTGGTGTATGTTCAAGTTTTCCCAAGATAGTACTGTAAAAATTTCCTCCATCGTGCCCAAGCCTCCTGACAAAGCAATAAAAGAATCAGCACAGTTAATCATCTCTACCAGTCGTTCAGACATACCTGGCACGATTAGTTCCCCGCCGTTTGATGATCCAATAAGATTCGCCTCCGCCAAGGGTTTTGGGATGATTCCCAAGACTTGAATGCCTCCATCCTGTACAGCCTTTGAAACGATCCCCATTAGTCCAAGATTGCCACCTCCATATACTAAGTGCATATTCATTGCAGCAATGACTCGACCCAATTCCTGTGTCACTGTTGTTAGTGTTCCTAGAACATGCCAAGGATCTCTAAGATGATTTGTGTGTGAATGAAATAAAGGGAGTTGTGGAAATACTCACATTGATTGGATGAGATTCAAAACTTTTTCTATGTATTTCGGAAGCTCCAAGCTTTCTTTTAGTGTTCCCAACACTTGGTTGAGTCTCCCTATCACCTTGATCAACTCCAAAAGTGCTAGCTTTAAAGGAAAATTGAAATAAAATTTTCCAAAAGAGAGAGAGCCATTCACGACAATGTAGAGAAAATATGGAGAAGATGAATAGTTAGTCATGCTTCCAAAGTTGACTTGCTTTTATATATAAAGTTGGTGTGTAGGATTTGGTTTGTGTGTTTTATAAGTAAAGCCAAACTTTACTCAACCAAATTAAATCCTTAAATCAAGTCCAACCAATTCCATCACATGTCAAATATGTTGATGTAAGTGAAGTGGGTCCCACCACTTTTAAATTCCAAATTTAAGTCGGCTAATCCAACACGCAACTTCGCTCGGACCCAGGTTTGTTTAATTCCGAACTAAACGAATTTGCCGTTGCGATATTATTAAATCTAATTCAATTAAATAATTATGCCTCGCAAAATTATTATTAAAGTCGTTTACAAATTAACTCCAAATTAATTCGTTCACATGAATTAAAATCCAATTTTAATTTCGAGTTGAAATCCAATTTCAATTAATATATCCAATATATTATTTTAGCCCAATTAAATAAATTAAATAGAAATATCTATTTTAACTATTAAATTTATTTTGCCGATTAATTCCAAATTAATCGCGTTATCTCTTGTAGTCGAATTAATCCCAGATTAATTCTTGACGCAATTAATCCCAGATTAATTTTCTCTTTGGCAATTAATCCGAGATTAATTCTTGCCGTAATTAATCCTAGATTAATTTTCTCTCTCATAATTAATCCCAGATTAATTTTGTTCAAGTCAAATGTCATTGGTGAATCTTTGGGAGGCGACCCAATAGATCTCTGGATATGTTGGCAGTAAATACATTCATCGGACTATCCAAATACGTGTGTACTAAGAACCACGTTCTTACCAATTTACAAGACATGGTTGGCTTCTAGCAAAGCACCGTGCCTACCCAATTCTCCAGAAATATTCTTTAAAGGAATACATAATCTTTATCAGGCATAATATACTATGTATTGAGTATTACGATCCAGTATCAAATGTCACATGCTAGGCCTAAGGCTGGAATTGTGTTTGCTCCGTACGAAGCATATATCGGATCACTAGCAACTAGTCTCTTTAATCGGATAATCATGACCTATTCATACTATCCCGATAGCTATAACATTTATGAGTACTAGTTCTGTATCATTGCGTGATCATCATCTCCATATGACTGAAGTGATATTTCCATCTCGACATCACACCCAATACACTACGATTCTCAGTATACCCAGAAGAGGCGTACGCAGAACCTGTTTAAGCCCCGGACGACCAAAACCAAATTATACTGATTGTCGCAAGTATTAGCGATGCAAGTCTCAGGTTAAGACCAAATACACCTACCCTGATTCGGATTCCCATAGACACATAGTCATACTACCAATGAGATTCCGATGGGTCTATCTAGAGCGAAGCTGTTCCCGATACAACGGAAAACAGAACCTCCTATCACACTTGCTTAAGTATCCAATACTTAAATATATGAGAACTATGCCGTTAATCTTTCATAACGAGCACAAGTGCAATACTAGCCTATTCCACATTATCGATGTCCAGTCTCGATAATACTACGACTATGGATATTTAATGATTAGACCTTTCATGGATTAATACTGTCTCATATCTTATTAATCCGGTACTAATCATATGGACTTTTATCATTTATATATCTAAGTAATCCAATTACAAAATGATAAAAGAGCAATTTCCTATGTCACATAGTTAATTTGTATAAAGAAGACCATGTCTTTTACAAATAGTGATGCTATGGGTCATAATTGTCCAACAACTGTTACGTATTCTGGTTTAACACCAACACTGGTACCGCAAAACACACAGATGTTTTCAACCCGTCTTCTTGAAGTAGCTTCCATTTTTATCTGGATGCCTTCAAAGGTGCAATGATGAGTTGAATTTATAGAACCTGAAAATGGTGAGTAATAATAACACAAGTATCTTCCAAAGGATGATTAGTAGCAAAATAGTAAATCGTGAAAGGTCAAAAAGTAGCCTGGATCCTGTCGGAGAAAATAACAAAAAAAATTACAATTATTAGGAAAAGACAAAGAGATATAATATTTATAATAATGTAATGGCTTGAATGACGTCTATGAGTCAGAGACAAGATTTCCATCCAATTTTCTTATAAATTGGCAAACAGGGTCTTTTAGAGTCAGATTCCCGAGACTTAACTGTTGTCTTTCTTTACGGAATTGTGCATATAACATGCGAATTTCATGATACACATTTCCACTGAGATCCGTCTCAAGAGTTTTAGATATGTCATCCAAAGACTCCTTACTAAAGCCATCTCTAATGAAATTAATCTTATCTTCGCGGTTATCAGACACCATTTCCTAAAGATCGACAACGAGTATCATAAAACATACGAGCACATTTATAACAAACACACATTCTTTTGGCTCTTCTCTTTTTAGTATATGTGCTTCTTCATAAACCAGACAGATATAAAATAAAAGAGTCAGAGGACTCACCTGCCAATCGGACCCGTGCTTCAATAATCCAACGAATGTCAGTAGGCATACCTTTGATCATCAGTAGTCTCATCCGTTCCAAGCGAGCTTTGTAAATTTTCATCAGAGAATTTTGAGGGAGAGAAGGAAATTGCTTGTGAAGATTTACGAGAGCATCTTCTATCTTGAAATGACTTAACCTGTAAAAACTAAACACACAAAAATTAAAAGACACCAAATCACAATATATACACAAATTACATGGGTTGCCTCCCAGCTAGCACTAAGTTTAATGTCGTCAGCTAGACATGATTTCCCGAACGTTAGGCTGGATCTGAAAGTGTGACACTTTCTTTTTGTCGCTCAAATGATTCTCCCCATTAGTGCTTGACACGCTGGCTGTTAACCTTAAATATGTTGTTGGACTTAGGGTTGTACAATTCAACAGCTCCATGTAGTAAAACCTGAGTAATCTCGAATGGGCCTGACCATCTTGATTTCAGCTTTCCAGGGAAAAGTTTCAACCTTGAATCATATAACAACACCTGCTGCCCTGGTTTCAATTGTCTGCGCACTATTTTTCGGTCATCCCATTTCTTGGTCTTCTCTTTGTATAATCTGGCATTTTCATAAGCCTGTAGGCGAAATTCCTCCAACTCATTGAGTTGGTGAAGTCTTTTCTCTCCTGCAGCTTGTGGATCAAGATTCAACTTCTTCAGTGCCCAGTACACCTTGTGTTCAAGCTCAACTGGCAGATGGCATGCTTTCCCGAACACCATTTGATATGGGGACATACCAATGGGTGTCTTGTAAGCTGTCCGGTAGGCCCATAATGCGTCATCCAGTTTTTCAGACCAGTCATTCTTTGTTGATCCAACGGTTCTCTCATCGATTCTTTTGATCTCCCTATTTGAAACTTCAACTTGCCCATTTGTCTGTGGATGGTAAGCTGTGGCAACTTTATGAGTAACTCCGTATTTGGATAGGAGTGCATCAGAGTATCTGTTGCAGAAATGTGTGCCACCATCGCTGATAATCGCCCGAGGTGTTCCGAAGCGAGTGAAAATATTCTTTTTAAGGAACTTGATAACCACATTTGAATCATTGGATGGCAGTGCAATTGCTTCAACCCATTTGGAGACGTAATCTACGGCAACCAGTATGTACAGGTTTCCAAATGATGGAACAAAGGGTCCCATAAAATCAATACCCCACACATCGAATATCTCAACTTCCAGAATATTTTGCAGAGGTCCTTCATTTCTCCTGGAAATATTTCCCTTTCTCTGGCACCTGTCACATTGAAGAGAAAATAGATAAGCATCTTTAAAAAGAGTGGGCCAGAACAAACCTGATTGTAGGACTTTAGCTGCAGTTTTGTTTCCACTGAAGTGTTCACCATATGATGATGAATGACAATGTTGCAAGACACTGTTGACCTCCTCATGTGGAACACACCATCTCAATAATTGATCAGCACATCATTTGAACATGTACTACTCATCCCAGACATAGTGCCTGATTTCTTTGAAGAACTTCTTTCGTTGATGAGTTGTCCATTTCAACGGCCATTTTCCTGACACTATGTAGTTTACATAGTCAGCATACGAAGGGACATCGTGCTGTTTCATGGCAAATAACTGTTCATCTGGAAAAGTTTCTTTGATTATCAATTCTTTGCCAGTTGTTTCTCCATTCTCGAGCCTCGATAAATGATCTGCCACTTGGTTTTCTGTCCCTTTCCTCTCTCTGATCTCCATATTGAATTCTTGCAGAAGAAGTATCCAATGGATCAATTTGGGCTTGGCATCTTTCTTCGCGATTAGATACTTGATTGCTGAATGATCTGTGTAGACCACCACCTTGGGACCCAACAGATAAGATCAGAATTTTTCGAAAGCGAACAAAACTACAATCAACTATTTTTCAGTGGTTGTGTAGTTGAGTTGAGCTTCATTCAGAGTTCTGCTGGAGTAGTAAATGGCTTGGAAAATCATTACTCTGTGTTGTCCCAAAACTGTACCTACAGTAAAATCACTTGCATCGCACATCACTTCAAATGGAAGGGTCCAGTCCGTTGCTACTATGATGGGGGCATAGACCAGCTTCTGTTTTAGGATCTCATAGGCTTCTTGACATTCTTTGGTGAAGTTGAAAGGAACATCTTTCTCCAGAAGATTGCCAAGAGGTTTTTCAATTTTGAGAAGTCTTTGATAAATCTCTGTAAAAGCCAGCATGTCCGAGAAAACTCCGAATCCCTTTGACAGATGTGGGTGGAGGTAGTTTTTCAATTGTCTTAATTTTTGGTTTGTCTACCTCAATCCCCTTTTGTGAGATCTGATGTCCCAGAATGATGCATTCTTGTACCATGAAATGGCATTTTTCCCAGTTGAGTACCAGGTTGGTATCTTTGCATCTTTGTAACACCTGTTCCAAATTTTGCAAGCAGTGGTCGAAAGAATCTCCAAGCACAGAGAAGTCATCCATAAAAACCTCCACACTCTGTTCCAGCATGTCTGAGAAGATGGCCATCATGCAACGTTGGAATGTGGCAGGAGCATTACATAGTCCAGATGGCATTCTACGGAAAGCAAAAGTACCATACAGACATGTAAATATGGTTTTCTCCTGATCTTCTGGGGCGATGGCAATCTGATTGTACCCCGAATATCCATCCAAAAAGTAATAGTACTCATGTCTCGCCAGTCTGTCTAGCATCTGATCAATGAATGGCAGCGGAAAATGGTATTTCCTCGTTGCTTTATTCAGTTTCTGATATTCCATGCATACTCTCCATCCAGTCACCGTCCTTGTTGGAATAAGCTCATTCTTTTCATTTGTGACTACAGTAATTCCTCATTTTTTCGGTACACACTGCATAGGACTCACCCAACTGCTGTCTGAGATGAGGTAGATGATGCTAGCATCCAACCATTTGATGATTTCTTTCTTCACGACCTTCTTCATGATTGGATTGAGTCTGCGTTGATGCTCCACTGTGGGTTTGTACTCATCGTTCATCAGAATCTTGTGCATGCAAAATGATGGACTAATGCCTTGAATGTCTGCTATAGTTCAACCAATGGATCTCTTGTGTTCTCGTAACACTCTCATTAACATTTCTTCCTGCTCCAATGTTAGTGAAGAAGAAATAATAACAGGTAATTCAGAAGAGTTTCCAAGAAATGTATACCTGAGATGACTCGGCGATAGCTTCAGCTCCAGCTACGATGGTTCTTCAATTGAGGGCTTGATTCGATTTTTCTTCGGAAATTCCAGACTTTCCACAGGCGGTGTCGATTTGAATCGGAATGGCTTGTTAAGATAGTTGATACATTCCAGAATTTCAGCATATAGCTCACTTTCAGTCATGTTGGTGATGCAAGCTTCAAGTTTATCCGTGGGAATTGTATCAGTATCCTGAATGATACTATCAACAACATCAATTCGGAAACATTCTTCCTTTTTTCATTACTCGGGAATTTCATGGCTTTGAAAACATTAAAGGTAACTTCTTGGTCCTGCACTTTCATAGTTAGTTCTCCTTTTTGCACATCAATTACAGTTCGACCTGTAGGCAAGAATGGTCTCCCAAGGATGATAGGAACATCTTTGTCTTCTTCCATGTCAAGGATAATGAAATCTGCTGGGAGAATGAGTTTGTCAACTCTGACCAGCACATCTTCAACAACACCTCTCAGAAATGTGAGCGTTCGATCAGCAAGTTGCAAAGAGACTGAGGTAGCCATTACTTCTCCAATTTACAGTTTCCAGTAAATAGAAAAAGACATTAAATTAACACTAGCACCTAAATCACATAAAACCTTATCGATATAATGTTCTCCATGTTAGTGTTCCTAGAACATGCCAAGGATCTCTAAGAGTGATTCGTATGTGAATTTTACCAAAAGGAAGTTGCGAAATACTTACATTGGTTTGAATGAATTTGAAAACTTTTCTTTGAAGATGGAAGCTCCAAGCCTTCTATTAGTGTTCCAACACTTGAGTGAGTCTCCCTATCACCTTCCTTTAACTCCTTAATGTGCTAGCATGCTTGATTTTTGCAACAAAAATCCATCGGAGAAGGAGAGAAGCTCACGGCCTCAAGTAGAAAGAAGAGAAAAATGGTTGCTGTGAATAGTGAATTCTGCACTTCCAAAGTTGACCAAATTAATTTATAGTGAGGTTGAGTGTTGATATTGGTTTGAGTGTTATATAAGCAAAGCCAAGCTTACTTTTAATAAATCAGATCCAAAATTTTAAGCCTAACCACTTCTATCATATGTCTAACATGTGATGTAAGTGAAGTGGGTCCCACCACTTTTAAATTCCAAATTTAAGTCGGCTAAATCAACACGCAACTTCGCTCGGGCCCGGGTTCGTTTAATTTCAAACTAAACGAAATTTCCGTTGCGACCTAATTAAATCTAATTTAAATAAATAATAATGCCTAGCAAAATTATTACGAAAGTCGCTTGGGAATTAATTCTAAATTAATTCATTCGCTAGAATTAAAATCCAATTTAATTCCGCATTGAGATCTAATTTCAATTAATATATCCAATATATTATTTTAGCCCAATTAAATAAATTAAATAGTGAAATCCAATTTAACTATTAAATTTACTTTGCCGATTAATTCCAAATTAATCGCGTTCTCTCTTCTAGTCGAATTAATCCCAGATTAATTCTTGCCGTAATTAATCCTAAATAATTTTCTCTCTCTCATAATTAATCCTAGATTAATTCTATTCGAGTCAAATGTCATCGGTGAATCTTTGGGAGGCGACCCAAGAGATCCCTGGATTATTGGCAGTAAATACGGTTATCGGACTATCCGAACACATGCGTACCCGGTACCACGTTCTCATCGATTTACCAGACATGGTTGGCTTATAGCAAAGCACCGTGCCTACCAAATTCTCCAAAAATATTCTTTTAAGGAATATATAATCTATATCAGGCGTAGTATATATAGTATTGCGTATTACGATCCAGTATCAGAAGTCACATGCTAGGCCTGGGGTTGGAGTTGTGTATGCCCCGTACGAAGCATATATCAGATCTCTAGCAACTAGTCTTTTTATGATCGAAAAGTCATGACCTAGTCATACTTTCCCGATGGCTATAGCATTATAGAGTACTAGTTCTGTATCCCTGCGTGATCATCATCTCCATATGACTAAAGTGATACTTCCATTTTGACATCACACCCAATACACTATGGTTCTCAATAAACCTAGAAGAGGCGTACACAGAACCTGTTAAAGCTCCGGACGACCAAAACTAAAGCGTACTGATTGTCGCAAGTATTAGTGATGCAAGTCTCAGGTTAAGACCAAATACACCTACCCTGATTCGGATTCCCATAGACACATAGTCATACTACCAATGGGACTCCGAGGGGTCTATCTAGAGTGAAGCTGTTCCCGTACCATCGGCAAACAGAACCTCCTATCACACTTGCATATGTATCCAATACTTAAATATATGAGAACTATACCGTTAAGCTTCCATAACGCGCACAAGTGCAATACTAGCCTATTCCGCATTATCGATGTCTAGTCTCGATAATACTACGACTAGGGATATTTAATGATTAAATATTTGTGGATTAATATTGTCTCATATCGTATTAATCCAGTACTAATCATATGGACTTTCATCATTTATATATCCGGGTAATCCATTACAAATGATAAAAGAGCAATTTCATTTGTCACATAGTTAATTTGTACAAGAACACCATGTCCTTTACAAATAGTGATGCTATGGGTCATATTTATCCAAAAATCTCCCACTTGGCCTATAGCTAATCACTCAAGTGTCTAACACCTGAACTATGTACGGGTCGCTCAAACTTCTGCTGAGAAACAACTTTCGTCAGCAGATTTGCAAGGTTATCATCTGATGCGATTTATTCGATCATCACATCGCCACGATGTATAATTTCACGAATCAGATGAAACAATTGAAGTACATACTTGGATCATTGATGAGACCACGGTTTCTTAGCCTGTGCTATAGCCCAGCTCAACTGCTAACAGAACTACTCCTAATCCAATTAGGAATTTATAGATCCAAAATGCTTCTTTTGTTGCCTCAGCTGCAGCAATATTCCGCTTTTATTATTTAATCAGCAACAATATCTTGCTTGGAAGATTTCCAGCTCACTGTTCCATTGTTCAAACTAAATATGTACCCTTATTGCTACTTACAGTCATCTTTATCGGTTTGGAAACTTGCAGTGGTGAACCAGTCACCTCAAGTTCTCCTTTCCCCATATTCTCAGAAAGCATCCTTAGTTCATCCAAGATACTCAAGGATGTTCTTTACTTCAATCCAGTGACCATCACCTGGATTGGCCTGATTGTGTCTACATATGCTCAAAGCATATGAGACATCAGGTCGCGTACATTTCTAACATAGTACGGGTTCTTGGAGAGTGCCAACAATTTTTAGATCTATCATAGTAGATCCTTATTCCTAGAATAAAGGTTGCCTCTCCCAAGTATTTCATGGAGAATTTTATGAAAGCCAAGCTTTCACCGATTATAGCATGAGAATGTCATTGCCGAGAAGCAATACATCATCAATATAAGGACAATGAATGTCAGTGCGCTCCCACTAACCCTCTTATATACACAAGAATCATCTTCATGTTGAATTAAATCATATACCATTATGATTACATCAAAACGATGGTTCCAAGAATTCAATGCTTGCTTCAATCCATAAATGGATCGATTTAACTTGCAAGCCTTGTTTGCATGTTTTGGCACGACAAAACCATCAGGATGTTGCATAAAAACATCCTTCAAAAGGTTTCCGTTAAGGAAAGCGGTTTTGGCGTCTAGTTGCCATATTTCATAAATGAAATATACATCATTTGCAAGCATTATCCAAATGGATTTAATCATGGAAACAGGTAAAATAGTTTCGTCGTAATCGACACTTTTTTGATGACGATACCCTTTCTGTATAAGCCTAGCTACATACATATATATGTTACCATCCATGTCTGTCTTCCTTGAAGACTTGTATAGTACTAATAGGCAAAATGCCTTCTGGTACATCAACCAGTATGAAAACATGGTTGGTATACATGGTATCCATTTCAGACTTCATGGCTCTTTGCCATAAAAGGAGTCGATACCTTGTATCACTTCCTCATACGTAGTCGGTCCATCTTCCTCAATAAGATTAATATCTACATGAGGTGAGATCAGAAACCCATACCTCCCAGGTTATTTTCTGACTCTCTCCGACATATGCACTTCTTGTGTATTCGAAGATTGTGGTACAGTTTCATCCCTGATGAACTGTTCATGTTTTGTAAGGGATCGGTGCCTGGAATATTATCACTCCGATTTTTATCGAGTTTTACTTTCCTCCCACTTACCACTGCATATAGGAGTTTCTCTTAGGAAAACCGCATGGAGAGCAACAAATACATTGTTCTCTTGTGATTTGTATAAGTACTATACTTTGGGTTTCCTAGGATAACCTACAAATAGGCACTTATCCGATTTGAGTTCTAGTTTGGTATCATCCAAACGTTTAGAGTATGTGTTGGGATTCTACGGTCTCGAGGATCGATTAAAGCAATGAAACATATGTACGAATACACGAAGAAGTTGCATAATACTTACATCGATCGGTTGAAGCGATGCGCGGAACAAAATCTTCAAGTTTTTCCCTCCTAGGTGGCTTGGCAGTGAGCAGATTTTGGTCCTCAAAATTTTCGGCCATGGTCCTCCATTTATGCTCCAAGCTCCAAGCTTCTCATATGGTGATTCCAAGCTCACAAGTGGGTTTCCCTATCACATTTGTATGTCTCCATTGTGTGCTAGCACTTAGGAATTTTTATGGCAAAAATTCCTTAGCTTCTCCGTGGCTCACGGTGAAACCAGAAGAAAAATGAGAGGAAATCAGCCCCTTGGGCGTGAGAGAGAGAGAGAAAGAGAAAGAGAGAAGTTGGTGTTTGGTGGTTGGAGATAAGTGTATCTAATACATAATCCAAAAGTTAAATATCAATAAATTAAACAAAGGTAAATGGCGTTTAATCCAACCAACTACTTACATCAATCACTCAAATCAAATGACTAGTTGTCACATCACTCAAAGTGACAAGTGATTTGACGCTTGATGTGACTTGTAGGCCGCACTTAAATTCGCAATGCGAATGTGCCCGCAAACACTCCTGGGCTCGGGTTCGCTAATTCCAAATTAACGAATTTTCCATTGCGACGCAATTAAATAATTATGCCTAGCAAAATCACTATTCACATCGCTAACGAATTAATTCTAAATTAACTTGTTTGCCCGAATTAAAATCTAATTTCAATTCCGCGTCGAAATCCAATTTCGTATAATATATCAAATATATTATTTTATCGATTAATTCCAAATAATCGTTCTCTCTCTTTTATAAACATTTTATCCCAGATAAAATATCTCCGTAATTAATCCCAGATTAATTTTCTCTCTCATCTAATTAATCCCAGATTAATAAAGTGCGAGTCATACATTATCAGTGAATCTTCGGGAAGTGACCCATGAGATCCCCAGATATGTTGGCAGTAAATCCGGTCGTCGGACTATCCGAACACGTAAGTACCTAGTACTACGTTTTTCCCGATTTACAAGACAAGGTTGGCTTCTAGCAAAGCACCATGCCTACCCAATTTTCCAGAAATATCCTTACAGGAATATATGATCTATATCAGGCATAGTATACGTAGTATTGCGTATTTCGATCCAGCATCAGATGTCACGTGCTAGGCCTGAGGCTGGAGTTGTGTCTGCCCCGTACGAAGCACATATCAGATTTCTGGTAACTAGTCTCTATAAACAGATAATCATGACCTAGTCATATTATCCCGATGACTGTAGTACAAAAGAGCACCAGTACCGTATCCTACGTGATCATATTCTCCATTATGACTGGAGTGATATTTCCGTCTCGACATCACACCCAACACACTACGATTCTCAATATACCCAGAAGAGGCATACACAGAACCTGTTAAAGCCCTGGACGACCAAACCCAAAGTATATTGATAGTCGCAAGTATTAGCGGTGCAAGTCTCAGGTTAAGACCAAATACACCTACCCTGATTGCAGACTCCCATAGACACATAGTCATACTACCAATGGGATTCCGCGGGGTCTATCCAGAGCGAAGCTATTTTCCGTACGATCGGTAAAACACAACCTCCTATTACACTTGCATGAGTATCCTATACCCAAATATATGAGAACTATGCTGTTATGCCCTCACAATGCTTACAAGTGTAATACTAGTCTTTTACGCATTATCGATGTCCAATCTCGATAATACTCTGACTAAGGATATTTAATGATTAAACCATCGTGGATTGATATTGTCTCATATCATCTCAATCCGGTACTAATCATATGGACCTTTCATCATTTATACATCTTGGTGATCTAATCACAAATGATAAAAGAGCGATTTCCTTTGTCACATAGTTAATTTGTACAACAACCCCATGATATGTACAAATAGTGACGCTATGGGTCATAATTTTCCAACAATCTCCCACTTGGCCTATAGCCAGTCACTCAAGTGTCCTACACCCGAACTATATACGGTTCACTCAAACTGCTGAGAAAAAGCTTTCGTCAGCGGATTTGCATGATTATCATCTGATGCGATTTATTCGATCATCACATCGCCACGATGTATGATCCGAACGAATAAGATGAATATTTTAAGTATATCTGGATCATTGATGAGACCATTAATTCTTTAGCCTGCGCTGTAGCCTAGCTCAGCTGCTAACAAAACTATTCCTAATCTGATCAGGATTATTATCGACCCAAATGGCTTCTATTGCCACCTCAGCTGCAACAATAATCTACTTTTGTTGTTTATTCAGCAACAGTATCTTGCTTGGAAGATTTCCAGCTCACTGTTCCGTTATTCAAACTTTATAGTACCATTTTTACGACTTATTGTCGTTATTATCGGTTAGGAAACTTGCAGTAGTGAACCCAGTCACTTCAAGTTCTCCATCTCCATAGTATAAGATAACATCCTTAGTTCCTCTAAGGTACATAAGGATGTTCTTAACATCAATCCAATGACTATCACTTGGATTGGCCTGATTGTGACTCCATATGCTCAAAGCGTATGAGACACCAGGTCGCGTATTTTTTTTTTCAATGTACGATTTCTCGGAGAATGCTAACAACTTTAAATCTATCCCAATAGATCTTTATTCCTAGAATAAAGGTTGTTTCTCCCAAGAATTCTACGGAGAATTTTCATGAAAGCTAAGCTTTCACCGATTGTATTATGGGAATGTCATTTCCAAGAAATGACATGTCATCATTACTTAGGACTTTTACTGTAAGTGCGCTCCCACTAACCTCCTTATATACACAAGAATCATTATTCGTTTTTGAATTAAATCATACACCATTATGATTACTTCAAAACGATATAGTTCCAAGGACTTAATACTTGCTTCAATCCATCAATGGATCGAAAAACCTGCAAACCTAGTTTGCTTGTTTTGGTATGACAAAACCGTCAAGATGTTGTAAACATCCTCCAAAAGGTTTCCGTTAAGGAAAGCGGTTTTGGCATTCAGCTGCCATATTTCATAAATGAAACATGCAACATCAGCAAGCATTATCCAAATGGATTTAACTATGACAATGGTTAAAAGGTTTCGTCGTAATCAACACAATGTTGATAACTCTACCTTTTCGCTACAAGCCTAGCTTTGTACGTTGGTATGTTGCATTCCATGTATGTCTTCCTAGAAGACTTATGTAGTACCATTAGGCACAATGCCTTGCGGTACAACAACTAGTGTCTAAACATAGTTGGTATATATGGAATCGATTTGGACATCATGTCTCTTTGCCATAAAGGGGAGTTGATACCTTGTATCACTTCCTCATACGTAGTCAGTTCGTATTCCTCAATAAGATTGACATATTTATGAGGTGAGATCAGAAACCCATACCCCATGTTGTTTTCTGACTCTCTCCGACTTACGTGGTTCTTGTGTATTCAAAGATTATGGTATAGTTTCATCCTTGATGAACTATACTTGTTCCATTAAGGACTCGGTGCCTGGAACAGTATTACTCCGATTTTCATCGAGTTTTACTTTCCTCTCACTTACCATTACATACAGGTATTCCTCTTAGGAAAACCACATGGTGAGCAACAATTAAATTGTTCTCTTGTGTTTGTATAAGTACTATACTTAGGTTCCCTAGGATAACCTACAAAATATGCACTTATCCGATTTGGGTTCTAGTTTGGTATCATCCAAAATTATGCCTAGCATTCCCAAATCATCAGGATTGAGAAACCCAGTTTCTTTCATGTTTATATCTAATATGAAATCTGTCTAACAGATTTTTATGGAACCTTATTCAAAATAAGTTTTGCACTGTTAAATGCATATCCGTTGAAGGAAATGGTAGCTCAGAGCGACTCATGATTAACCTTATCATGTCTAAGAAAATTCGGTTTCTCAGTTCAGACACACCGTCAAACTGACGTGTTCCGAGAGGAGTCCTCATTGAAAGAATACTATACTCTTTCAAGTATATGAGAAACTTATTGCTTAAGTATTTTCATCATGGTCTAACCGTGATGGATTAATACTTTAGCCGATCTATTTGTCTATTTCGTGTCGAAACTCTAAAGGTTTCAGATTTGTGTTTCAAAAGAGTCACATAACCATAACGCGATGCCACATCCGTAGAGGTCACGAAATATTCATATCCACCTCTAGCCTAGCTAGACATGGGCCCACTTACGTCACTTTGACCAAGGGCTAACAGATCGGTGGCATTTGTACTTTTACCAAGTAAAGGTGTTTTAGGCACTTTGCCCAATAAACTAGATTCGTAGACTTTATTTGATAGGCATCAAATTAGTCCTAGTACCCACTCTTCGAAAGTGTGGATATACGAGTCTTGTTAAATTGTGTCCCAGACAACAATGCCACAAATAAGTCTCATGATCAAATCAGTTTTGAGCTATTAGTTTGTCATGTTATACGTTTGAGATTTATTTATATTCAAAATATAAATACTGTTTTTCACATCTAATGTGTTTATCTCAATAACATCTTTATATAATAAAACACTTTAGTGTTCTAGAATATAAAGGTATACCCGCAACGGGTTAAACCTGATATAGAGATAATATTCTAGTCAA
Organism: Zanthoxylum bungeanum; assembly: GCA_019454045.1. Lineage (NCBI taxonomy): Eukaryota > Viridiplantae > Streptophyta > Magnoliopsida > Sapindales > Rutaceae > Zanthoxylum > Zanthoxylum bungeanum. Next base: position 39,532 of record SKCR01011740.1, read on the forward strand.
ACTAGTTACATTGTAACAGTTTCCTAATTTAAGTACACACCCGAATGGTAGTTCCTAAACTTAGGTAACTACGGTTAAAACAGCGACTGTCGTCCCGTTTTCAATTCGTAGATAAATCTCAACTGAAGTCAGTATCCTGCTCTCAGAGATTCTGCACACCAGTGGATATTTATGTACCACACTAAGTATCTAAAATCCAATTTTAATACTAGTTGTGAAGCGCCTTGCCCGTCTTCAATTCCTTCATGTCTGCCTTGTCCATACGGCAGTCACGCTTCTGTGTCTCCGTTTGCTACAATTTAAGCCGACATTTGGGATATTTCCTTTATCTTCCTAGAAGATTACAATGATTTTACCTTTGCCTTTTCCACACCCCAGAAGCCTTTGGCCAAGCCTTGGCCTTCTAGAATGTCGAAGTAAGGTGCGCCTTGTGCTTCTTGCCTTATTGCAAACTTTGGCTTTGTCTCCTTGAGTATAGCCATTAACTCTCCAAGAGTTTACTATTGCAATTTTACTTCTAAGATCTAATCTATGAAGTTCCTTCAATTCATTATTATACTATAAGGATCTAATCCTTAGTTCTTGATAAGAAATTAAAGAGTCTATTTGAAAGCTTAATGGATCAAACACTAAAGTTATCATCACATAAATCTTCCAAAGATTATGTTCTACTATTTGCTTAACTCCGGGCTTAGGCCTAAGATGTTATTTTATCAAATAAAGTAACTTCTTAATTTTCAGGACTATCCTGAAGTTTATTCTCAATTGAAAATTAAAGTCGTTTAAATATATTTTCACCCAGGATTATGTTTTAAACACTAATCTTTCAATTATCTTGATTTTAATAGTCCAACTATTTAATAAACGATTTTAGGTACTATTTATTATAATGATTACTATAGTCCAACTATATAATCAACTATAATTTAAATTAATTAACTTCAATTATATTGAATACTATAATCCAATTATAAAATCAACTATTAATTGAAATTAGTTAATTCAAATATATTGATTACTATAATCCAATTATATAATCAACTATAAATGAAATAGTTTGAATACAGTCCAACTGTTTTATTAAAACAACATTAAATATTAGTCCAACTAATAAATTGTTTGTTTCAACGAAATATTTGTAATGAGCGTGTATGGCAAGTAACTAAACGAATATTGCAAATTTAATACTTGCCTCCCACTATTTTTCGGCGAGCCTCTAACCCTCTGTGGAGTACTCGGGAAACCTTGTTTCCTAGTGGGCTAGGATCCCGTTAAATAGCACACAATCTTGACTTTGGCCAACAAATGTATGATAATTAACTAGGTAGATCTCTAAGATCAATTGGATCCCATCCAATTCCTAGATCCAACAATAATATCCATCCGCATATCATTATTATATTTATTTACGCGCCTTATTATGTGTTTAGAATGCATGTTTAAAGGTGTATGATGATGAGACCTTAACAAAGAAAATAAATTGGACATCCAAGTCCGAAACATATATCTCATAAATGCCAATATATCTAATATATTGCCTAACCTTTTTCCTCTGAATCAACTAAGCCTTGGCTTTGGCACAACAAACTTAGTGATCCCAGTTAAGTGGAACCCATTGACCATGTGATGAGTGGTAAAACTATCACTATTTCCCACTCATTTAACCTAATATTTTGTATAGTTTCTTGAGTTTTGTGAATATTTTGATATGTTTTGTGTTATTTTGTAGATAAATAAAGTTTCAGGACATTATGGAGGTGATTTGGAGCAAAACAGTGAAAATTGGCGAAAAGGGCATTTTGGTAATTTCCAGCGTCGCGACGCCAAGACCTTATGCGTCGTGACGCCTAACGTGCGCCAAACAGTGCTAACGTGCGTCGGGTCAACGGGTCAGAATTTGAGAAGTTTGACTTTGCTAACGTGCGCCGTGCCACGTCCACCATCACAGCCGATTTGCTAACATGCATCGTGCCACGTGTCATCATCCTACGGTGCCGACGCTCATCATTGCCACGTGTGCCACATGTCACTCCACGTCAGCCGGTCAATGAGTCAACTTCACCACGTGTTATGCCACATCATCATCCACGTCACTGGTCAACCGAGACAACGTGCCACGTCATCATCGACCAATCACAGCGTGACACGTGGCGCCACGTGTCGCAATCCTATGGTGCCGACAGTCGTCAGCACCAGGTCAGCATAATAATTGAGCTCTCAGCCGCCTTGCCACGTTTTGCCTTATCTCCTTACCCGAATTGCCATGTGTCAAGCCCTCAGCGTGCCACGCCTCACTGTTCCAGCGTCGCGACGCCAATGGCCTTGGCGTCGCGACGCCAAAGCCTATCCGCGCCTATAAATTGAGCTCGAGATTTCAGTTTTAGATGTACCATTCTCTCTCATTTCTTTGATGTAAATAGGGAGTTTCTCTCTCTAGTTTCTTTAATTAAGTTTTGTAATTAAATAATTACTTTTGTAATAATAATAATTTACTCTTTACTTTTTACAGTTTTTACTATTTGCCATGAGGAGGTAACTTCCCCAGCTAGGGTGAAAGGTATTTCTTTTACTGTTACTATTTAGATTAATCTCCCTTAAAAATAATATATTCACTATTTAAAATATTGACTTAAAAATGATACCGCTATATTGGTCGGTTGGTAAATCATTTTAATCTTGTTTAAACCTGACTAATCAAGGATACCGCCAGATTGGTCGGTTGGTAATTAAATTTTCTTACCGCCTATATGGCAGGTTTATTTTGGTTCCGCCTTTATGGCTGGTTGGACTTAATTTTACCGCCTATATGGCTGGTTGGACTTAATTTGACTTAATCAGGATACCGCCAGATTGGTCGGTTGGTAAAAATAATCACAAGTTAATATATTATATTAAGGGAGATATCTAAATAGTAAATAGTAAAAGGTGATCCTTTTACCTTAGCATTTTATTTTATTGTAATTTACTTTTCAGCATTTACTTTAGCGTAATTACTTTTCAACAATTTTACTTTATGTCTTTTACTTTCAAGTTTTTACTAGCCCTAGTTATGTGTTGTAACTAAGTTAGTTATCTGGGGTTGTGATGACTTCTAATATCACCGGTTTGTAAGGGGTTATTTTAAAGTTGGGGTAATTTAAAGGTTTATTTATTGAGCCTTAGTCTTAATGCTTTTTTATTAACTGGCCATTAATAAAATTGAATTGGTAAACTTAAAATAAACTTGGAAGAGTGATTTAGGTTAAAGACCTTAGACTCAATAGCCCACGATCTTCTTTGAGGATAGATAACCCTTTAATAGATTTCCTTACAGGATAGGAATATACTGTCGGGCAAGGGTAGCCATAATTGGAACTTAATCTTAATGAATTCAGATAATTTGGTTAACATAGGAATATTATTAATGAATTATACTGGGTATTTGAATTTGACCATCGGAAGAGGCTTTTACATAATTTGTGTTCCAGGGTTAAACCAATATATTACTCAAATGTAAAATAATCACTTCATCTTTTAAAAAGATATTGGAAGGATTCACAACCCTAGATAGTTTTAAATTGAATTTTTATTAAAACCTACTTTCGAACAATTTTATTTACTTGTTTTTTTTTTAAATTTAGAATCGTCACCACTTCAAATCAATCAAACAACCTGTTAGATACTAGTGATCATTTGACCTCATAAAATTAATAGATTAGGTATTAAGTCCTCGTAGGATCGATATTTTTTATACTACTTGAACGATACGTACGCTTGCGTTATACGTGTGTGTTTACGCCGGTCACCATGGAAAGCTTTGTAATCAATGTCGATGGACAAGAAGTGATATTGACTTTGGCCAACAAATCACAACTTGGACAAGACACCAATATGGAACAAAGCCTTCGTGATTCAAACACATCCTCGACGGACAAAGGTCTTGACTTTGGCCAACAGTATGCCCATCATTCCCAAATCTTCAGGAATGAGAAACCCGGTTTCTTTCCTGTTTATATCTAATATGAAGTATGTCTAACAGATTTTCATGCAACCTTATTCAAAATAAGTATTTCACTGTTTAATGTGTATCCTTAGAAGGAAATTGGTAGCTCAGAGTGACTCATCATTAACCTTACCATGTCCAACTAAGTTCAGTTTCTCTGTTCGGTCACACCGTCAAATTGAGGTGTTCCGGGAGGAGTCCATTGTGGAAGAATACCATACACTTTCGAGTAATCTAGAAACTCATTTATTTAAGTATTATCCATCATGGTCCAACCGTAATGTTTTAATACTTTTACTGGTCTGTTTTTCTACTTCGTGTCGAAACTCTTTCAATTTCTCAAAAGTTTCCGACTTGTGTTTCATAAGATACACATAACCATAACGTGATGCCACATCTGTAAAGGTTATGAAGTATTCATATCCACCTCTTGCCTAGCTAGACATAGGCCCACTTACGTCACTATGAACGAGGGCTAACAGATCGATGGCTCGTGCACATTTACCATGTAAAAGGTGTTTTAGGCACTTTGCCTAATAGACAAGATTCGCAGACATCATTTGAATTAGGATCAAATCCGTCCTAGTATCCACTCTTCGAAAGTGTGGATATACAAGTCTTGTTAATGTGTCACAGACAACAATGCCACAAATAAGTCTCATCTGATTTACTCAGTTTGAGCCTTTTGTTTGTCATTTAATATGTTTGAGATTCATTTATATTCAAAATATAAATACTGTTATTCACATCTAATGTGTATATCTCAATATCATCTTTATAGACATAACACCCGGTGTTTTGGAATACAAAGGTACACCCCCAACGGGTTAAACTAGATACATAGATAATGTCTTAGTCAAACTAGGTACATTTTAACACTTTCCTAATTTAAGTACATGCCCCAAGGGCAGTTCCAAAACTTAGGTTCCTATGGCCAAACCAGCGACTCGTCCTATTTCCGACTTATAGGTCGATCTCATCTGAAGCCAGTCTCCTGCTAATCAGTAGATCATGCACATCAGTACATATATTTATGTACCACATCCAGTATCTAAAATCTAATTTTAAAACAGTAGTGGACATGTTTATAACAAACATACCTGAAGTCGGAGCCTTGCCCGTCTCACTTCCTTCATGTCTGCCTTGTCCATACGGGGGTCACGCTTCCAATGACCCCGTTTGCCACAGTTTAGGCAGACATCTTGGGATATGTCTTTTGTCTTCCCAGAAGACTATGACGATTTAGCCTTGCCCTTTTCTTCACACCCCTAGAAGCCTTCGGCCAAGCCTTGGCCTTCTGGAATGTCGACGTAAGATGCGCCTTACGCTTCTTGCCTTTTAGAAGCTCTGGTTGTGCTTCCTTGAGCATAGCCATTAACTCTTCAAGAGTTCTCTCTTGGTTCATGATGAACCCGCCCCAACTTTCGGGTAGAGACTGTAAGATCAAATTTATGAAAGTCTCGACCTCGAAGGTTATGCCTAGCTAACCTAGCTGTTCGATGTCAGTAATCATCTACGACAACTAGTGCTCGACAGATGTACCCTCTGACATACGCGAGAAAAAGAGCTTCTTTTGCAATTCGTACTTCTAAGATTTAAGAATAGATCTATGAAGATCCTTTAATTTCAACATCATGATATAAGGATCTAATCTTTAGTTCTGACGACGAAATTAAAGAGTCAGGTCTGTTTTCACTTTTTTACCGGCCTCTACATGTATGATGATGGATGCTTCCGGGCCTGTGGGGATTCTTCTTATTCTGAAGGTTCATTGCGGGAAAATAGCGAATCCCTGAATGATCTCCTTAGCTCATGCTCTACTATTTTCTCAACTCCGGGCTCAGGCCCGAGAGGTTTTTCTATCAAATAGAGTAACTTCTCAATTCCCAGGACTATCATGAGATTCTTTTCCCAATCTAAAAATTTACGCTGTTAAAGACATTTTCACCCAGGATTATGTCTTTTGACGCTAATCTTTCAGGTCAGCTTGATTGCTATAGTCCAACTATCCAATCAACGATTTCAGGTACAATCTAATGTAATGATTACTATAGTCTAACTATATAATTAACTACCATTTGATTGGTTACTTTCAAATGTATTGATTACTGTAGTCCAACTATATAACGAACTACAAATGAAGTAGTTTGAATACAGTCCGACTGTTTAATTAAAACAACAATTAAATATTAGTCCAACTAATATATATAAATTTTTAATGACGAAAAATAAAATGAGCGCGTATTGGCAAGTATCTAAACGAAATTGAAAATTTAATACTTGACTCCCTCTATTTTTTCGGCGAGCCTCTAACCCTTTGTGGAGTACTCGGGAAACCTAATTTCCTAGTGGGCTAGAATCCCGTTAAAATAGCACACAACCTTGACTTTGGCCAACAAGCTGTATGAAACTTAACTAGGTAGATCTCTAAGATCAATTGAATCCCATCCAATTTCTAGATCCAGTAGGTGGACCTCCAAGTCCGAAACATATATCCAATATATTTCCTAACCTTTTCCTCTAAATCAACTAAGCCTTGGCTTTGGCTCAACAAGCTTAATGATTCTAGTTAAGCGTGACCCATTGAAAGTGGGAAAGCTTCGTAATCGAAGTCGATGAACTAGAAGTGACATTGACTTTGGCTAACAAGTCACAACCGCCCAAGACATACGATATAGAAGAAATCTTACGTGGTTCAAACACATCCGCGATGGACAAAGGTATTGACTTTGGCCAACAAACCAATGTCAATCTTCGATCTTGAGAGAGAACCATTCAATGGAAGGAAAAACGCTTAATATTTGAATGAGGGTTTTCGCTTAAATTGGCAACCAATTTATTATCTTTGATTAGGTCTCATCATACACCTTTAAGCATGCATTCTAAAAGCATAATAAAGCTCGAAATAAATAATAATGATATGTGGATGGATATACAATACAATTTGTTCCTAGAATAAATCTTTCCATTTTCTCTCTCCCGCTAGCACTAACTTCTACCCAATTACATAAAACTAATAAGAAACCTCATTTACATTGAGGGGAATTGGTGAGAAGAGAAATACAAAGAGAATAGAGATAATAGGCTGGACACACAGGTCCAATTTAATAAATAAGTACCATACTTACAACAATTTCCAAAATTGCCCTCACCCTTCTAATATCCATCCGATATACATTATTCATACAATACATCCAAGTATTCACACAAAGCATGTTGTCAATCAATCTAATCCAATTAATTAATCTTTGAATTAATGACCATCCAATGTTCAAACAAGATTGATTTGCGCGAGTCCAACTCGTTTAAGAATAAATACTCAAAGTACGTATTCTTGAATTATATCGAACTACAATTTCAAATCCAATTTAAATTGTATCCAATATCAATTCATGTTTAATTCCAAATTAAACAATTACACTTTCAATAGTGTCTTTAAGGACTGGATTCCAAATCCAATCCAATTGGGTCTCAAAGGCCTAATTAGCATCCAATACTATTCAATTAAAGTCTAATGGGCTTTCAATTGATTCTTTAGGCACGGGCTTTGGCCAATATGGATCAAACCCAAGATGCCAAGGCCCAAGTTAGGAATCATCCTATGCCATAAAATCAATTTAGGCCCATTAGGCCCAATTAAATTATTAAAGGCCCAATGTCATATTTTTGGACTTTATGGAAATGGTTAGGCCCAAATATGATCCAAGACCAAAATTTGGCCCAACCAAGCCCATTAGCCCAAATACAACAAATTAAATTAATATATAATTCCAAATTACATATTAATTCAATTAAAGTGCAATGACCATAATTAATTAATTAACATAATGTTTCCAAAACATCAATTTAATCTAATTAATCCTGCCTAATTCCCAAATTCATGTCCAACACAAAATTGAGGCAAAATCAATTCTACAACATGCTTAGGGTTCACGATAATCATCATGAAATAACATTCAATTCCAATTTCAATCCAATTAAACCAACAATTAATATTCATTTCATGCTTTAAACTCATCCAATAGTCTAAAATCAAAAAAATCACCATGAACACAAGCTAGGGTATATTCGGCCAGGTCAAAGGATTTGGGGATTTTTGATCTAATCAATTTTTCACAAATCCATCAATGCACAAATGCAATTCAACATCATATAAACATAACCACACAATCAATTTAGGCATTTTCAAACTCTAAGCAAAAATCCGAAATTAAAGTCCATAAACACTAAATCCAAATCAAGCTTAGATATCGCTCTGATACCATTGTTAGTGTTCCTAGAACATGCCAATGATCTCTAAGAGTGATTCGGTGTGAATTTTACCAAAAGAAGTTGCGGAATACTTACATTGGTTTGGATGAATTTGAAAACTTTTCTATGAAGATGGAAGCTCCAAGCCTTCTATTAGTGTTCCAACACTTGGGTGAGTCTCCCTATCACCTTCCTTTAACTCCTTAATGTGCTAGCATGCTTGATTTTTGCAACAAAAATCCATGGGAGAAGGAGAGAAGCTCACGGCCTCAAGGAGAAATAAGAGAAAAATGGTTTATGTGAATAGTGAATTCTGTACTTCCAAAGTTGACCAAATTAATTTATAGTGAGGTTGAGTGTTGATATTGGTTTGAGTGTTATATAAGTGAAGCCAAGCTTACTTTTAATAAATCAAATCCAAAATTTTAAGCCTAACCACTTCCATAATAGTCTAACATGTGATGTAAGTGAAGTGGGTCCCACCACTTTTAAATTCCAAATTAAAGTCGGCTAAATCAACACGCAACTTCGCTCGGGCCCAGGATCATTTAATTTTGAAATAAAGAATTTACCGTTGTGATGTAATTAAATCTAATTTAAATAAATAATAATGCCTAGCAAAATTATCACGAAAGTCACTTGTGAATTAATTCTAAATTAATTCGTTCGCTAGAATTAAAATCCAATTAATTCCGCAATGAGATCTAATTTCAATTAATATATCCAATATATTATTTTAGTCCAATTAAATAAAATTAAATAGTGAAATCTAATTTAACTATTAAATTTACTTTGCCGATTAATTCCAAATTAATCGCGTTCTCTCTTCTAGTCGAATTAATCCCAGATTAATTCTTGCCGTAATTAATCCTAGATTAATTTTCTCTCTCTCATAATTAATCCTAGACTAATTCTGTTCGAGTCAAATGTCATCGGTGAATCTTTGTGAGGTGACCCAAGAGATCCCTGGATATGTTGGTAGTAAATACGGTTATCGGACTATCCGAATACGTGCGTACCCGGTACCAAGTTCTCACCGATTTACAAGACAAGGTTGGCTTCTAGCAAAGCACCGTGCTTACCCAATTCTCCAGAAATATTCTTAAATGGGGTAGCCGATCTCATAGGCTACTAGCGGAGATCCGTCCGCTCGGTGTATCACATGGATGCATGAATTGCTCGTGTCCATTGAACAGACCGCCGAAAGTTTTCACATGGAGTGTTTATCCCATGTGTCTATGAGAACTTTCACGTATCGATTGTATGACTAGTCCTTAGACTTGAGGTCTTTACAATCTTATGTATGGATCAAATAACTTTGACATTCTCCTTCCCCGGTTCAAAAGATCAGGTCATAAAGGTATGATTGGGTCATTTGTTGAAACTCATGAAGTTTGTAAAGATACAACAGAGAATCGCCACTCTTTCAGATAATATTTTCTTATAAGAGTAGTATTCCAGTTCGCGGGTTGATATGTGTGATCAGTGCTTGCGACTGTGGCCGCAGCGGAAGAATCATGTGAGATTCTTGGGTTAGCACGATTCATGACACTATCAACATCATACCTTTGACTATATGGGTAGACACTTTCCAAACCCTAGGTCAAACGGTGGGGATACAGTGAGGTGAGAGACCGTATCATATGTAAATCGCATACAGAATGGGTATATATATCTTTCCTTCTCATTTGGGGGTCTTGACATGTTGCTAGATGTCAACCTTGGTCATTGAAATCGAATGACCATCTGATCGGAGGATAATTTATGTTCGATTAAATTATCACGATTCAATTCATGTCCAACTTGAGGGGAACCCAAAATGTCACACACAATAAAGTCAAAATCAATGGTTAACAGTGCACAGTACAAATTTAGCAGCATATATGATTGCTGTAGGAATTGTTCATAAATGGTTCAATGTGTTTAATTATTGAACATATCATTTATGAGGTTCCATAGTGGCTTAGAGATTGGTGAATGACGATATGGGCACTTTGGGAAATGGAATAAAAAAATAAAAAAATGAATTGTAAGGTGAATAGTAAATATTTGTTTTTATTTGTTATTTGTTATGAATTCCAATTCGGCCCAAACTCTTATTAGGGTTTTATAATCTCATTAAACCACTAAATTAAGATACATTGGCTAAGATTAAATTAGCATTTATCCCACATCAGATTCTTAACTAATTTTGTTGTCTTTGGAGCACCTATATAAACCCAAAGAATTCTTCACAAATTTTTGCACCAAACCTTTCATATATTGGGTTTATATAAGTGAGCAACTCTGAAGTTTAAGAGTATGCCACTGATTTTGAGGATCCTTAAGTCTAATTGACTAGAGGAACCTCGAGTTAAAAGTTTTGAGGTATTTTCCTGGGCTAGCACCAAGGGCAAAATACCCGTGCACTCAAGGCGTAGTCTTGCCGTTGAGTTTTGACTTTGGTGTGTGTACCTTTGGAGGCCACACACTTGGGTGGCTCTTTGGAACATGAAAGAGCTTGCTGAGTTCGAGAAAAGCTTGTAGATTGGAGGGAGGACTGGAGGAGTCTTCGGTTCAAGTAAGTCTTTTTCTTTCTTTATTTTAATTAGAGTTCTTATGATAGTTAGCATGTTTAGATTTATGTTCTTTGCATGTTTTATGAGTTTTTATGCTTAAAATATATAGTAAAATGCGCAGGCTTGTAGAATAAAAAAAAAGGGTCTTTGGCAAAGGGATAGCGGCATCATAATTTGATTTATTAATTTTCCGCTGCGCACTCACGGCCGCTTCCCAACAGTGGTATCAGCGCGCCGTTTTTGTTTTGATTAGTTCTCTCTCATTTGAACTCGAAATTGGGTGTATAAAAGCTCATTGGAAAGCTAACACCCTGAACTTACTTTTAGGCACAAGTTTTGCATGATGGGGCTAAGATTTGAATTGTGAAATTTCATTTAAAATTCACGCATCTGTAAAAAAATGTGAATAGTAAATTTATTTGATTAAAATAAATTGCAATATCATAATTAAATATTAATCAAAGTTATTTAATGCCTAAAATAATTCCAACATATTAAAACTCATGTGCTTGATGATTCTATTTATAATTAGAATTGGCATGATTATTTTAGGGTGCAAGCATTTAGACTCTTTCGAAGGAAAGAGAAAGTGTATTGCTTATCCCTTAGCTAAGTAATTATTCCGTGATGAACTTAGAGATTTATTACCTTTAAGGTTAATAAATATAAATCACTTGTTTATAATAAAAGACATTATAAAAGACACAAGTGGGGTGGTGTTAGGGATATGCCCTATACCCAACTTGTGGATGAGCTATATGTACATGTATTTGTAATATTTTCATAATTAATAAAATGTCAATCTTTATTATACGTGTCTTAAGATAAATTATATGAATCATCAAACATTGTAATAAAGCCCTTGGAGTAATAAGATGATGGCTTCCACGCCTTATGAGAATCATTACTCTTAAATGTACCTAGTCATAGTTTTGTGAATAATATGGTCGTTCACAAAGCGGAGAGACTATCATGATGATATGATCTGCCCTTAAATGGGGTAGTCGATCTCATAGGCTACTAGCGAAGATCCTTCCGCTGATGTATCACATGGATGCATGAGTTGCTCGTGTCTATCGAACTGACCACCGAAAGTTTTCACATGGAGTGTTGATCCAATGGTGTGTGAGAACTTTCATGTATCGATTGTATGACTAGTCCTTAGACTTGAGGTCTTTACAATCTTATGTGTGGATCAAATAAATTTGACATTCTCCTTCCCCGGTTCAAAAGATCTGGTCATGAGGGTATGATTGGGTCATTTGTTGAAACACATGAAGTTTGTAAAGATACAACAGAGAATCGCCAATCTCTCGGATAATATTTTCTTTTAAGAGTAGTATTCCAGTTCGCGGGTTGATATGTGATCAGTGCTTGAGACTGTGGCCGCGGCGAAAGAATCATGTGAGATTCTTAGGTTAGCAAGATTCATGACACTATAACATCATACCTTTGACTATATGGGTAGACACTTTCCATACCATAGGTCAAACGGTAGGGATATAGTGAGGCGAAGGACCGTATCATATGTAAATCGCATACAAAATGGGTATATATATCTTTCCTTCTCATTTGGGGGCCTTGACATGTTGCTAGATGTCAACCTTGGTCATTGAAATGGAATGACCATCTGATCGAATGATAATTTATGTTTGATTAAATTATCACGATTCATTTCATGTCCAACTTGAGGGGAACCCAAAATGTCACACACAACAAAGTCGAAATCAATGGTTAACAGTGCACAGTACAAATTTAACAACATATATGATTGCGTAGGAATTGTTCATAAATGGTTCAATGTGTTTAATTGTTGAACATATCATTTATGAGGTTCCATAGTGGCTTAGAGATTGGTGAATGAAGATAGGGGCACTTTGGGAATTGGAATAAAAAAAAGTGAATAGTAAATATTTTTTTTATTTGTTATTTGTTTTGAATTCCAATTCGGCCCAAACTCTTATTAGGGTTTATAATCTCATTAAACCACTAAATTAAGATCCAATGGCTAAGATTAAATTAGCATTTTTCCTACATCAGATTCTTAATTAATTTTGTTGTCTTTGGAGCACCTATATAAACCCAAAGAATTCTTCACAAATTTTTGCACCAAACCTTTCATATCTTGGGTTTATATAAGTGAGAAAATCTAAAGTTTAAGAGTAAGCCACTGATTTTGAGGATCCTTATGTCTAATTGACTAGAGGAACCTCGAGTTAAAAGTTTTGAGGTCTTTGCTTAGGCTAGCATAATGGGAAAAATACTCGTGCACTCAAGGCGTAGTCTTGCCGTTGAGTTTTAGCTTTAGTGTGTGCACCTTTGGATGCCACACACTTGGGTGGCTCTTTGGAACGTGGAAGAGCTTGCTGAGTTCGAGAAAAGCTTGTAGATTGGAGGCAGGGCTGGAGGAGTCTTAGGTTCAAGTAAGTCTTTTTCTTTCTTTATTCTAATTAGAGTTCTTATGATAGTTAACATGTTTAGGTTTATGTTCTTTGCATGTTTTATGAGTTTTTATGATTAGAATAAATAGTAACATGCCTAGGCTTGTAGAATAATAAAAAAAAATGGGTCTTGGGCAAAGAGATAGCGGCATAATAATTTCCGCTGCGCACTCGCGGCAGCTTCCCAACAGTGGTATCAGCGCGCCATTTTTGTTTTTGATTAGTTCTCTCTTATTTGAACTCAAAATGGGTGTTGTAAAAGCTCGTTGGAAAGCTAACACCCTGAAATTACTTTTAGGCACAAGTTTTGCATGATTGGTTAAGATTGGAATTGTGAAATTTCATTTAAAGTTCACACATCTGTAAAAAACTGAATAGTAAATTTATTTGATTAAAATAAAATGCCATATCATAATTAATATTAATCAAAGTTATTTAATGCCTAAAATAATTCCAACATATTAAAACTCATATGCTTGATGATTCTATGTATGATTAGAATTGGCAGGATCATGATTATTTTAGGGTGCAAGCATCTAGAGACTTCTAAGGAAATATAAAGTGTATTGCTATACCCTTAGCTAATAATTATTCCGTGATAGACTTAGGATTATTACCTTTAAGGCTATAAATATAAATCACCTGGTTTATAATAAAAGACACTTTTATATAAGATATTAGTGGGGTGGTGATAGGGATATGCCCTATACCAACTTGTGGATGGGCTATATGTACATGTATTTGTAATATTTTCATTAATTAATAAAATGACAATCTTTATTATACGTGTCTTACATAAATTATATGAATCATCAAACACTGTAATAAAGCCCTTGGAGTAATAAGATGATGGCTTCCACACCTTATGAGAATCATTACTCTTAAACATTCCTAGTCATAGTTTTCTGAATAATCTGGGCGTTCACAAAGCGAAGAGACTATCATGATGATATGATCCACCCTTAAGTGGGGTAGCCGATCTCATAGGCTTCTAGCGGAGATCTATCCGTCTGGTGTATCACATGGATGAATGAGTTGCTCGTGTCCATCGAACTGACCGCCGAAAGTTTTCACATGGAGTGTTTATCCCATGTGTCTGTGAGAACTTTCATGTATCGATTGTATGACTAGTCCTTAGACTTGAGGTCTTTACAATCTTATGTGTGGATCAAATAACTTTGACATTCTCCTTCCCCGGTTCAAAAGATCCGGTCATAAGGGTATGATTGGGTCATTTGTTGAAACACATGAAGTTTGTAAAGATACAACAGAGAATCGCCACTCTCTCGGATAATATTTTCTTATAAGAGTAGTATTCCAGTTCGCGGGTTGATATGTGTGATCAGTGCTTGAGACTGTGGCCGCAGCGGAAGAATCATGTGAGATTCTTGGGTTAGCACGATTCATGACACTATCAACATCATACCTTTGACTATATGGGTAGACATTTTCCATACCCTAGGTCAAACGGTGGGGATACAGTGAGGCGAGAGACCGTATCATATGTAAATCGCATACAGAATGGGTATATATATCTTTCCTTCTCATTTGGGGGCCTTGGCATGTTGCTAGATGTCAACCTTGGTCATTGAAATCGAACGACCATCTGATCGGAGGATAATTTATGTTCGATTAAATTATCACGATTCATTTCATGTCCAACTTGAGGGGAACCCAAAAGGTCACACACAAAAAAGTCGAAATCAATGGTAACAGTGCACATACAAATTTAACAGCATATATGATTGCTGTAGGAATTGTTCATAAATGGTTCAATGTGTTTAATTATTGAACAGATCATTTATGAGGTTCCATAGTGGCTTAGGGATTGGTGAATGACGATATGGGGCACTTTGGAATTGGAATAATAAAAAAAAAAAAAACATGAATAGTAATATGAATAGTAAGTGAATAGTAGCATGAATATTAATTTTTTTTTTGTTATTTGTTTTGAATTCCAATTCGGCCCAAACTCTTATTAGGGTTTTATAATCTCATTAAACCACTAAATTAAGATCCAATGGCTAAGATTAAATTAGCATTTATCCCACATCGGATTCTTAATTAATTTTGTTGTCTTTGGAGCACCTATATAAACCCAAAGAATTCTTCAAAAATTTTGCACCAAACCTTTCATATCTTGGGTTTATATAAGTGAGCAACTCTAAAGTTTAAGAGTAAGCCACTGATTTTGAGGATCCTTAAGTCTAATTGACTAGAGGAACCTCGAGTTAAAAGTTTTGAGGTATTTGCCTAGGCTAGCACCAAGGGCAAAATACCCGTGCACTCAAGGCGTAGTCTTGCCGTTGAGTTTTGGCTTTGGTGTGTGCACCTTTGGAGGCCACACACTTGGGTGGCTCTTTGGAACGTGGAAGAGCTTGCTGAGTTCGAGAAAAGCTTGTAGATTGGAGGGAGGACTGGAGGAGTCTTCGGTTCAAGTAAGTTTTTTCTTTCTTTATTTTAATTAGAGTTCTTATGATAGTAGCATGTTTTTAGGTTTATGTTCTTTGCATGTTTTATGAGTTTTTATGCTTAGAATATATAGTAACATGCCTAGGCTTGTAGAATAATAAAAAAAAGGTCTTGGGCAAAGGGATAGGGGCATCATAATTTAGTAATTTTGATTTTCCGCTGCGCACTCGCGGCCGCTTCCAACAGTGGTATCAGCGCCGTTTTGTTTGATTAGTTCTCTCTCATTTGAACTCGAAATTGGGTGTGTAAAAGCTCTTTGAAAGCTAACACCCTGAACTTAATTTTAGGCACAAGTTTTGCATGATTTGGTTAAGATTTGAATTGTGAAATTGCATTTAAGTTCACGCATCTGTAAAACAATGTGAATAGTAAATTTATTTGAATAAAATAAAATGCAATATCATAATTAAATATTAATCAAAGTTATTTAATGCCTAAAATAATTCCAACATATTAAAACTCATATGCTTGATGATTCTATGTATGATTAGAATTGGCATGATTATTTTAGGGTGCAAGCATCTAGAGACTTTCTAAGGAAATAGAGAGTGTATTGCTTATCCCTTAGCTAAGTAATTATTCTGTGATGAACTTAGAGATTTATTACCTTTAAGGCTAATAAATATAAATCACTTGTTTATAATAAAAGACATTATAAAAGATACAAGTGGGTGGGACCAAGGCGTTAATAAAACTTTCCAAACTAAAGTTAATTTAACCAAAGGTATTACTAGAGTTAGATAATGATTTGGTGTCTTCCTTCACTCACTACCTTTTATAGCCAAAAGGAAAAGTTGTGAAGACATCTAGATAATCATTTACTCAAAGCTTACCTTAAAGCATATTAAAGTGTTGGACTAATTTGGAGGATCTATTGTTTATTCCTGTCACCAAGGCAATAAGAGCCTAAGAGGTAAGGGTATTTAAGAGAGTTCGCTCCACCCTCCCTCTGGGGAATTTTCAATGGAGGAATCCATTTGACAGTTATTCACTTAAACTTGCTAAAATCCTCAATAATAATTTAAGTCTAAAATTTGCCTCCATTGTAAAGTATAGACCCAAAGGGCTTAAACCGTATTGGCAGGACTAGGCTTTACCAGACTGACCAATACCAATTTGTCCCTAAATCGTACTATTGACAATGGTTTGACTTTTCTGAGTCATAAGACGCAGCGACCCTTAGGCGTGGTCTTATAACTTAGTGGCAAAGATTGGGTGTCCACAAGGACTAGCATAAGCTATGGCATGTTTGATTGCCCAACCCAATGATCAAGAATTGTGATTTATATCATAAATTGTTGGGAACCTACCTAATTATCGTATTTTATAACGACCGGCCCTAGTCGGAGTTATGAAATGATGGAATGGGATCCTTGCCCATAAGAAATCCATCATATTGGGGTTGATGCGATTTGCTTAAAATTTTAAAACAATTGAGTGGGAGCAACTTCATAATATTAAAGCCCATGTTATTATGAAACATTAATGAAAACATATTCCTAATTTTAACATTCTCTCTTAACAGGTGGGTTAAAATATTTCACAAACATTCAAATGGCAAACAGAGTATCACTTCGTTCCATCCTTGATGAGCATAAGCTCAAAGGGGACAACTACAATGACTGGTTTAGAAACCTTAAAATTATCTTACGATAAAAAAAGATTTTCTATGTTCTTGAAAGACCATTTCCCCCTGAACTCGCAGAAGATGCTGACCAAAATACATTTGATGCTTGGAAGAAACACATCGATGATGATGAGCAAGCAGTTTGCATAATGCTTGGCTCTATGTCGGACGAACTTCAGAAAGCTCACGAAGATATGGATGCTCAAACCATCATCTTTCACTTGAAAGAGTTGTATGCAACTTCCGTTCATACCGTGAGATTCCAAGTGTCATATGCCTTATTCCAAACAAGGTATAATGAAGGATCTGTTAGTGGAGATGTACTTAAGATGATTGGCCATATTGAAAAATTGGCCAACCTCGGGTTCATCATGGAACATGAAATAGGTCACGATCTAATTCTTCAGTCCTTACCAAAAGACTTCTCTATAACTTTATTATGCAGTTTCATCTGTCTGATAAAGAAGCTACTTTAGAAGAATTGCACAATCTGATAAAGCAAGCAGAAAAGGACTTGAAACCAGAGCTTAAAACCTCCGTCATGCTTACAGGTATGGACCTGAAGCCACGAGGCCCAAGAAAGAAAAATAAGGGCCAAGCAGGCTCCAGATCACCTAAAGCCCAATGGTAAGGTGGAGAAGAAAAAGGGAAATGGAAATGTTTCTTTTATGGAAAGAAGAGTCATTGGAAGAAAGACTGCAGATCCTTGAAGCCAAGGAAGCTAGGGAAGCCCAAGAGGCCAAGAAGGCCAATGCTTTCGGTATGTTGTATATGATTGAACTATATTCCCAAAACTCTGAACCTTCTACTTGGGTGCTTGACACCGGTTGTGGGACTCACTTGTGTAACAATGCACAGGGCATGAGAAAAAGTAGGAGACTCCTTCATGGGGAGGTTGACTTACGCATGGGTAATGGAGCAAAACTGGCTGCATTGTGCATGAGGACTTATTCATTAGTTTTGCCGAATGGTTTAGTTTTAGACTTAGAAGATTGTGTTTATGTACCTTCTATAGTAAATAACATCATTTCAATTTCTTCTTTATGTAATAAAGGCTTTTCATGCCTAATAAGTTGTAATGAATGTTATATTTATTTCAATGAAATAAAATATGGAGGTGGTATTTTGAATAATGTTATCTATGTCTTACAAACTAACAAAGAATGTTCAACCTTTAATATATACAACGTTAACTCGAATAATCTCAATGAATCACTTCTATGGCACAGTGGCTTAGGTCATATCAATGAAACAAGATTAACTAAGCTACATAAGGATGTGTATTTCAGACCCTTCAAATATGAACCTTATGGAACTTGTGAGTCTTGTTTACTTGGTAAAATGACCAAATTACCCTTCAAAGGTAAAGGACAGCGTGCAGCGGAGACATTAGAACTCATACACTCTGATGTATGCGGACCAATGTCAGTCACCTCCAGAGGTGGATTCTCATACTTCATTACCTTTATCGATGATCACTCGCGATATGGGTATGTGTACCTTATGCGGTACAAATCTGAAGCCTTTGAGAAATTCAAAGACTTCAAAGTTGAAGTAGAAAACAGCTTAATAAAAGTATTAAGTCACTAAGGTCTGACCGAGGTGGTGAATACTTAAGCAACGAATTTCAAGATTCTTGAGAGAAAATGACATTGTTTCCCAGTGGACTCCTCTGGGAACTCCACAGCATAATGGGGTCTCCGAAAGGAGAAATCAGACATTATTAGATATGGTCCGATCAATGAGCCAAACACATATCTACCTCTTTCATTTTGGGGTCTTGCTTTAGAAATTACAACACTACTACTAAACCAAGTTCCTTCCAAGACTGTTAGTCAAACACCATATGAGTTATGGTCTGGGAAACGTCCTAGTCTTAGTTATCTAAGAGTTTGGGGATGTGATGCATATGTTAAGCTCACACAAACTAACAAATTGGATGATAGGGCAATTAAATGTAAGTTTGTAGGATATGCCTTGAACTCAAGAGCATACGTGTTCTACGTCCCAAATGAACAAAGAACATTTGTCTCACGAAATGCTAAATTTCTAGAGAATGAATTCCTTCTCAAGAAATATAGTGGAGTAGACTTGACCTCGATGAGGTACGAGAAGAACAAATAACATAGAACTAATCCCCAGGCCCCTTAAAAGGGCATCGACGGAACAAGCAAAAGGTTATGAACTTAGAAGGTCTGGTAGGAAAATATATGAGCCTAAAAGATATGGTTTCCATATTGATGAGGAACATGATCATGTCATTGATAATGACGATCCCACCAGTTATGACGAAGCAATGCGTGACATTGATTCAGTCAAGTGGCTTGAGACCATGAAATCCGAAATAGACTCTATGTATCATAATCAAGTCTGGGACTTGGTGGATGCACCTGAAGGGATAAAACCCATAGGCTGCAAGTGGATTTACAAGCGTAAAACTGATGCAGAAGGCAACATCCAAACCTATAAGGCTAGGTTGGTGGCGAAAGGTTATAGACAAATCCAAGGAATTGACTATGACGAAAACTTCTCGCCTGTTGCAATGATAAAGTTTATTCGAATTTTACTGGCACTAGCTGCACACTTTGATTATGAGATTTGGCAGATGGATGTCCAAACAGCTTTCCTTAATGGGAACCTCGTAGAGGAAGTCAATATGACATAACCTGAGGGGTTTGCATCTAAGGATGATCATAATAAAGTATGCAAGGTTAAACGATCCATTTATGGACTCAGAGCAAGCCTCCAAAAGTTGGAATATACGAACAATCAAAGAATTTGACTTCATAAAAAATGTAGACGAGCCTTGTGTTTACAGGAAAAGTAGTGGGAGTGCTGTTGTATTTCTTGAATTATATGTCGATGACATATTAATCATCGGGAATGATATTCCCATGATGCAAGCCACCAAGCAATGGTTATCTCAGAATTTCTCCATGAACGATTTGGGAGAAGCAGCCTACATCCTCGGCATTAAGATCTACCGTAATAGATCTAAGAGGTTGTTAGGTCTTTCTCAATCTACATACATAGATAAAGTTTTGAAAAGATTCAAAATGGAAGATTCTAAAAGAGGTAATGTAGGCACTGTATTTTTTGCATGTAAGTCCCGATGATGAGTCTCGTATGGAGACACTACCTCTTTAGTTGTGAAAGTCGCGGGAAACGGACGTTGGAAGGGAATAGTCAAGAATTGACACATTGTTGGATTTAACTCGTTGGATTAGCTTCGGGTACGCTTGTTGGACCTCCGTTTCAAAACACACCCTTAGCCCAAAACCTCATAAACCACTCACCAAGCCCATTTCACCCAAACCCAATCCAAAAATAATTAAAACATTTAAAACACATCTCACAAATTAAATAATTAAAACATTTAAAATACATCTCACAAATTAAATTAAAACCAATTAAATTAAACTTAAATTAAATTAAATTAAATCACATTCCTAAATTAAACAAAACCCATTCCTAAACTAAATAAAAAGCTTTCCTAATTCACTTAAATTACATTCCTTAAATAAAAAGAATAAATCAAATCAAATTAAATCACTTCCCCAAATTAAAAGATTTCCTTATCACATTCTAATTAAAAAAGATATCACATTAATGCACAAATCCTATTCATTCCCCAACAAGGTAAGCCTTCATCCCTTTGCCTATAAAAAGAGGCATTCACCCCCTTTATAAACCCTGGCTCATTCTCCCGAAAACACAAAGAAAATAACCTAGTCTATTCACGCAAAAAGACCCTTGCACTGCAGCATCACTCTCCACCTTCACGCACAAAAGCCACTGCCCACTCATGCATCAGCCAGCCTCTTCACGCCAAAGCCCTCTCCAAATCTGCCCATTCACACACCCCTACCTTGCCTTTGTTCACGCAAATACCCCACTCAGCAGCCTCCATTCAACGCACCAAAGCCCCACTCATCAGCCCCACCTAGCCCTTCCAGTAACCCACCTAATCCACGTAACCAGCTCCTGGGCCAGCCATACATTCACGCTAAAGCTCCCACTCACCAGGCCTCATCCATCATGTAAAGCCACCACAACGCACACACGTGAATCATCAACAACACACACTGCCTCACTACAACATAAGCCATTCAATCATCCAACCTTAACGCCATAAACCCTCTTTAACCAGCCAACCTCAACGCATCAACACAAAGTCCATTCACGCAATAAATCAACACTAAACTGCCCAGAAACTGCCCAGGTAAATAGACCCTGAAACAACCCCAAAACCCCTCAAAACCGCCTAAAAGCAGTAGCCCTTTACCCTCTAAAAACACCCAAAATAGTCCATGAAATAACAAAAACAGTGGTCTAAAAATAGCAGCAAAACAGCAGGGAAACAGAGTGAAAACATCAACCAGAACAGCGAAACAGCGAGGAAAGACATTGAGTTAGTTGAACCGGAAGAGTTACGGATCATCCACCCTTCCAACGGCCGTGTAACGCCATTTCGTGAGACGACAAAAGAGGTTAGACCTGAGGGCACCCTTTTATTTATTATCTTTCATTTATTTTGTTTATTTTAAAATATTATCGCATGAGAGTCGTTTGAAGCATGATGTGATTGTTGGATGAATGGAATATGTGTTCCATTTGATGGTATATAAGATGAAAACCCGGACGTAAATTCCGTAGCCGAATCCGAATGGACGGTAGTGCGGTTTGTACTCGGGATACAACGCCACGTACCACTTAAGAGACACGTATTTCGTCTCATCCAAACTTGTGTTTGAGCATGTTGTAGTTCGTAGGTTATTTATTTGTTATTAAAGCATGATTTAGCTTAGTTTGTTATTTATTTTCAAAGCATGATTACATTATTTAGGCATGATATTTTGTTTAGTTTGTGATTATGTTTAAATTGCTATTTGTTTATTTTGGTTTAATGGTTCAATGTGCTCAATGTGTGATATTGTGTGTTTTTCGTTAAAAGACTTACTTTCAAGCATGCAAACTTAGATTATGAGTTATTGTGATGAATACAAACTAGACATAGGTTACCCTTGAGCATATGTGTTGAATAGATTCGGTTAGTTTATTGCACAAATCATATCATTACAAGTGACATAAGTAAGAGACCATTCTGAACCCAACGGTTTGAGGTCTTCCCTTGCGAGGGGTGAGTGTGGCTTTAATTCTTTGTCCCGGTTCACACCGGGTGGCGACTCCATGTTATTTCTCTGGTTTAGTTCCCCCGCAGACTATTCCGTACTCCCAACTAGGCCGCGAGCCTAGAACAGTGTCGTCAAGTTCTGTGTCCTACAGTCTGGTGACTCCACTGGGGATAAGAGAATTGGTCCCGAAATAATGTCTTGTGATAATTGTGATTTGTGCTTTAGTTAACCGTGTCTATAGTGGGTTAAAGGGGATTTAATCAAAGGCATTCTTAAGGCTAAGTGATGGTTTGGTGTCTTCCTTTACTCACTACCTTTTTATAAGGAAAAGCTATGGAGGCACCTAGATAATCATCTACTTTAGCCCACTGTGATGGAGTAATTTGGAGGACTCGTTGTTTATTCCTGACACCAAGCGATAAGAGCCTAAGGGGCTTGGGTACTTAAGAGAGCCTTGCTCCACCCTCCATTTGGGAATCTACAACGGGTAATCCATTTGACAGTCAGTCACACACCATAACTCGTTGGCACGTACAATAAGGTATAAAAAGGTGCGCTCACTTGGTTGCTCGAACCCTTGAGTGGGGAAACCTTTTGTGGGCAATCCTTCGTCATCGAGAGCCTTTGTCCACACTCCTATAAACCCACATGTGAACCATAATTGTATGACCTATAGGAGCCACCCCATTATGCTTTTGATAACCACATGCATATTATATCTCATACATCATGCGCATCTCATGCATCTCATGCATACATGCATCATGTTAACCATCGTGTCTTAAAAGCCATCATATATATCCGTTGGGTTAGAAAAAAAAAGGGGCTTGTCAAGAAGAGTTTAGCAAACATGGATATCGGGGAAAAGGAAACAGAAAACGTTACGACAAGGATAGAAAGACCATGGTGGGCCAAAAAAAAAAAAAAAAGAGAAAAAAAGAGAAAAAAGAGAAAAAGAAAAAAGAGAAAAAGAAAAAAAAAAGGAAAAAAAAAGAGATTGCATTTTTAAGTCCTTAATAGTTAGACATAAGTCCGATGATGAAATTGATTGCTTGAGAGTGAAACTTTAGAAATGATAAACCCTTGACGTGCTTTTATCTGATGCTTTGAGTAATTGATCTATGTTAGACTCGTAAGCACTTGATTATGATTCTTAGCAGTGAAAACCTGAGTAGTTAGCAAAGTGACTAGTCGAATAAATTATAGGTCGGTGAATGACCATTTGCTTAGATGTCTATCTTGATTTACTTATGTTATGATATGTGGTATGATTGAAAATAAAAGAAATGTCTCTAAAGAAAAGAATTGAACCACCTATAACCGATAAGCGTGAAGCTACCCATGGGCGAGTATTAGGACCACAATGAGGAGAAATGCTACCTTAAAGGGTAGGTGTGTTGAACAAAAAAAAAGAAGAGAAAAGAAAAAATAAGTTCAAAAAAAAAAAGAAAAAAGAAAGAGAGACAAAAGAGAAAGAAAACGATACCACATTGAGCACAGAAAAGCAACTGCAAACATAATTGAGACATCTAGGTTGGTTTGACCCATCGATCCCGATTTTCGAAACGAAATCATTGAGTTGGCTTACTTAAGGATCAAGCTGTGAAAGAACCTTTGCACACACACACTTTGAGTCTGGCTTAGATTGTTTATTCAAAGACTTGGATTTGAGTTGCGTCAAATGTTTTGAAGGTTCTCTGGTTTCATTACTGAGCATTCTTTGAGGACAATAATATGTGTAACTATTGGGACTATTTCCTACCATGTGATATAATATGATGATATGGAATGCCACATCACGTGGTCCACCTTGACCTAGTGCAAACAGCGAAAAGCAGAAAGCTAAATCAAGACTGGGGGCGACCAGTCTACCACCCCGTAAATAAGGGACACAACAAGAAATTGAGCCGTGAGACCAGATAGAACTGAGAAAATCACCAGAAGAGAACTGGCAGAAGGAAAATGCAAGCAGACCCAGGGGGCGACCAAAGACTTTTATAGGCAAGAAATACCGAAGAGCACAATGAAGACCTAACCCATCGGAATAGGAAACACATTCATGCATGCATGCATACACGTCATATACACGCAATCTTTGTCTTGTTTTTGTTCAAAGGTTTTTAAAGAAAAGGAGAAAGCGGCAAATGCAAGCCAACCAAAACAAGTAATATAGCATCATCAGTTTGGGGACTGAATCTCAGGGTCGAGGCCCACATTGTCAGAGTTTTGGAATGAATCCGGGAATGAATCCCAGGGTCGAGGCCCATATTGTCAGAGTTTTGGAATGAATCCGGGAATGAATCACAGGGTCGAGGCCCACATCATCAGAGTTTTGGAATGAATCATAGAATGAATTCTAGGGGGAGAAGCCCGCATTATCAGCAGTTTTCGGGAATGAATCCTATGGGGCGAAGCCCGTATTATCAACAGTCTTCGGAAATAAATCCCAGGGTCGAGGCCCACATCAGCATCAGTTTTGGGATGAGTCCCAGGGTCAAGGCCCACATCAGCATCAATTTCGGGAATAAATCCCAGGGTCGAGGCCCACATCAGCATCAGTTTTGGGATGAGTCCCAGGGTGGAGGCCCACATCAGCATCAGTTTTGGGATGAGTCCTAGGGTCGAGGCCCACATCAGCAGCAGTTTTGGGGATAAGTCCCAGGGCCGAGGCCCACATCAGCATCAATTTTTGGGGATGAGTCCCAGGGTTGAGACCCATATCAACATTAGTATCAACTTGGGGGCGAGGCCCACATCGGTATCAGTCTGGGGGTGAGGCCCACATCAGTATCAGTCTGGGGGCGAGGCCCACATCAGCATCAGTCTGGGGGTGAGGCCCACATCAATATCAGTTTGAGGGCGAGGCCCACATCAGTACCAGTTTAGGGTTGATGACCCACTACATCATCAGTTTGAGGGCGAGGCCCACATTGTCAGCGGTATTGGGATGCGTCCCAGGGTTGAGGCCCTTGTTATCAGTTGCAGTTCCGAGATGCGTCCCAGGGTCGAGGACCCACTGCATCATCAGTTGTAGTTTCGGGATGCGTCCCGGGGTCGAGGACCCACTACATCATCAGTTTGAGGGCGAGGCCCACATTGTCAGCGGTATTGGGATGCATCCCAGGGTCGAGGTGCCCCCGTTATCGATTGCAGTTCTGGGATACGTCATAGGGTCGAGGGCCCATTGCATCATCAGTTGTAGTTTCGGGATGCATCCCAGGGTCGAGGACCCAATACATCGACAGAATGGGGGCGAGGCCCACATTTTCAGCGGTATTGGGATGCGTCCCAAGGTCGAGGGCCCCCATTGTCGGTTGCAGTTCCAGGATACGTCCCAGGGTCGAGGGCCCACTGCATCATCCGTTGTAGTTCCGGGATGCGTCCCAGGGTCGATGACCCACTACATCATTAGTTTGAGGGTGAGGCCCACATTGTCAGCGTTATTGGGATACGTCCCAAGGTCGAGGGCCCCCATTGTCGGTTGCAGTTCCGGGATACGTCCTAAGGTCGAGGGCCCACTGCATCAACAGTCGTAGTTTTGGGATGCGTCCCAGGGTCGAGGACCCACTACGTCATCACTTTTAGGATGTGTTTCAGGGTCGAGGGCCCACACATCAGTTGCAGTTCCGGGATGCGTCCCAGCAGCTCACATTCGGTAGTTCGGGAACAAAGCCCAGAGGCGAGGCACCTCGCCATCACATTCAACACAACGGGAACAAAGCCCACATTCAGTACAGCTTGGGAACAAAGCCCACAGTTAACATAGTTCGGGAATAAAGCCCATGGAACAAAGCCCACTCTCTACACAGTTCGGGAACAAAGCCCAAGGAATAAAGCCCACATTCAGCATAGTTCGGGAACAAAGCCCACCATCAGTTCAGTTCGGGAATAAAGCCCACTCTCAGCACAGATCGGGAAAAAAGCCCACAATCAGTTTGGGATTAAAGCCCACTCTTAAGAAAGCTCGCGAACAAAGCCCACTCTCCACACAGTCCAGGAATAAAGCCCATATTCAACTCAAATCGGGAGCAAGACCCACAGGAACAAGACCCGCAATTCAATTTGGGAACAAGACCCACAATCGGGAATAAGACCCTTAGCTCACTTCGGGAACAAAACCCACTCGGTGGTTCGAGAACAAGACCCAGGGGTCACAACACCTCGCCATCAATCTCAACTCAATTAGGGAACAAGACCTCAGCTCACTTCGAGAACAAACCCAATCGCTGGTTCGGGAACAAGACCAGAGGTCACAACACCTCGCCATCAATCTCAATTCAATTCAGGGAACAACATGCTCATCACAATTCAGGGAACAAGACCCTCATCTCAACTCAATTAGGGAATAAGACCCTCATCTCACTTCGGGAACAAAACCCACTCGGTGGTTCAGGAACAAGACACAGAGGTCACATCACCTCGCCATCAATCTCAATTCAATTCAGGGAACAAGACCCTCATCTCAACTCAATTAGGGAATAAGACCCTCAGCTAACTTCGGGAACAAAACCCACTCGGTGGTTCGGGAACAAGACCCAGAGGTCACAACACCTCGCCATCAATCTCAATTCAATTCAGGGAACAAGACCTTCATCACAATTCAGGGAACAAGACCCTCATCTCAACTCAATTAGGGAACAAGACCCTCAGCTCACTTCGGGAACAAAACCCACTATGTGGTTCGGGAACAAGACCCAGAGGTCACAACACCTCGCCATCAATCTCAATTCAATCAGGGAACAAGACCCTTATCACAATTCAGGGAACAAGACCCTCATCTCAACTCAGTAATGGTTCGGGAATGGACCACCTCACAGTTACGGTTCGGGAATGGACCACCTCAAGTAACGGTTCGGGAATGAACACCTCACATCAGCTCAATTCGGTAGTGATTCCTAGAGATCGCAACATCTTGCAGGGATGAACCTCAAGGGTCGCAGCACCTCACCACCAGATCAACTCAGTTCGAAGCAACGGGCAAGTAAAGCGGCAGCTGGCAAGCTAGGTAAGTAAAAATGTATTGCACATACTTTGATAGGATTGTCATTGTCACACATTACACAAGTCCCATCAAAGTGGGGGTGACTGTAGGCACTGCATTTTTACATGTAAGTCCCGATGATGAGTCTCGTATGGAGACACTACCTCTTTAGTTGTGAAAGTCGCGGGAAACGGACGTCGGAAGGGAATAGTCAAGAATTGACACATTGTTGGATTTAACTCGTTGGATTAGCTTCGGGTTCACTTGTTGGACCTCCGTTCCAAAACCCCATAAACCACTCACCAAGCCCATTTCACCCAAACCCAATCCAAAAATAATTAAAACATTTAAAACACATCTCACAAATTAAATAATTAAAACATTTAAAAATACATCTCACAAATTAAATTAAAACCAATTAAATTAAACTTAAATTAAATTAAATTAAATCACATTCCTAAATTAAACAAAACCCATTCCTAAACTAAATAAAAAGCTTTCCTAATTCACTTAAATTACATTCCCTAACTAAAAAGAATAAATCAAATCAAATTAAATCACTTCCCCAAATTAAAAGATTTCCTTATCACATTCTAATTAAAAAAGATATCCCATTAATGCACAAATTCTATTCCTTCCCCAACAAGGTAAGCCTCCATCCATTTCACAATAAAAAGAGGCATTCACCCCCTTTATCAACCCTGGCTCATTCTCCCAAAAAACACAAAGAAAAAAACTAGTCTATTCACGCAAAAAGACCCTTGCATTGCCGCATCACTCTCCACTTTCACGCACAAAAGCCACTGCCCACTCATGCATCAGCCAGCCTCTTCACGCCAAAGCCCTCTCCAAATCTGCCCATTCACACACCCCCTACCTTGCCTTTGTTCACACAAATACCCCACTCAGCAGCCTCCATTCAACGCACCAAAGCCCCACTCATCAGCCCCACCTAGCCCTTCCAGCAACCCACCTACTCCACGTAACCAGCTCATGGGCCAGCCATACATTCACGCTAAAGCTCCCACTCCCCAGCCCTCATCCCTCACGTTAAAGACACCACAACGCACACACGTGAATCGTCAATAACACACACTGCCTCACAACAACGTAAGCCCTTCAATCATCCAACCTTAACGCCATAAACCCTCTTTAACTAGCCAACCTCAATGCATCAACACAAAGTCCATTCACGCAATAAATCAACATTAAATTGCCCAGAAACTGCCCAGTAAATAGACCCTGAAACAGCCCCAAAAACCCTTCAAAACCGCCTAAAAGCAGTAGCCCTTTACCCTCCAAAAATGCCCAAAACAGTCCCTGAAATAACAAAAACAATAGTCTAAAAATAACAGCAAAACAACGCGAAACATAGTGAAAACAGCAACCCAAACAATGAAACAGCGAGGAAAGACGTTGAGTTAGTGAACCAGAAGAGTTGCAGATCATCCACCATTCCAACGGTCGTGTAACGCCCTTTCGTGAGACGACAAAAGAGGTTAGACCTGAGGACACCCTTTTATTTATTATCTTTCGTTTATTTCATTTATTTTAAAAATATTATCGCATGAGAGTCGTTTGAAGCATGATGTGATTGTTGGATGAACAGAATATGTGTTCCCTTTGATGGTATATAGGATGGAAACCCAGACGTAAATTCGTAGCCGAATCTGAATAGATGGTAGTGCGGTTTGTACTCGGGATACAATGCCACGTACCACTTAAGAGACACGTATTCATCTCATCCAAACTTGTGTTTGAGCATGTTGTAGTTCGTAGGTTATTTATTTGTTATTAAAGCATGATTTAGCTTAGTTGTTATTTATTTTCAAAGCATGATTACGTTATTTTAGGCATGGTATTTTGTTTAGTTTATGATTATGTTTAAATTGCTATTTTTTTAATTGGTTTAATGTGCTCATTGTGTGATATTGCGTGTTTGCCGTTTAAAGACTTACTTTCAAGCATGCAAACTTAGATTCGGAGTTATTGTGATGAATACAAACTAGACATAGGTTACCCTTGAGCATATGTGTTGAATAGATTCAGTTAGTTTATTGCATAAATCATATCATTACAAGTGACATAAGTAAGTGACCATTCCGAACCCAACGATTTGAGGTCTTCCCTTGCGAGGGGTGAGTGCGGCCTTAAATCTTTGTCCTGGTTCACACCGGGTGGCGACTCAATGTTATTTCTCCGGTTTAGTTCCCCCACAGACTATTCCGTACTCCCAACTAAGCCGTGAGCCTAGAACAGCGTCGTCAAGTTCTGTGTCCTACAGGTAATTTACCTACTTGTCATGGAATCAAATTATCTAAGGAGAAATGTCCACATACTCCTTCAGATAGAGAGCGTATGAGTAGGATCCCTTATGCTTCAGCAATAGGATCGATCATGTATGCCATGCTATGTACAAGACCTGATGTCTCTTATGCTCTTAGCATAACGAGCAGGTATCAGGCAAATCCTGGTGAGCAATACTGGGCAGCTGTCAAGACAATCCTCAAGTATCTGAGAAGAACTAAGGATGTGTTCTTGACATACAGAGATTGTTCTGAGATGAAAGTCATTGGTTACTGTGATGCGAGCTTTCAGACCGATAGGGATGACAGCAGATCGCAAACAAGATATATGTTTACTTTGAATAGCGGTGCTGTCAGTTGGAAAAGCTCAAAGCAGTCAACCATAGTGGACTCCACCACTGAAGCCGAGTATATTGTAGCATCTGAGGCAGCTAAAGAAGCAGTCTGGATAAAGAAGTTCATCACGGAGCTGGAAGTGCTTCCTGTGATAAAGAATGGCGTCACGATGTACTATGACAACACGGGCGCTATTGCTCAATCAAAGGAACCAAGGTCCCACCAGAAATCCAAGCATGTACTCAGGCGATTTCATCTCATTAGGGAGATTGTTGAGAGAAAATAAGTTATTATAGAGAAAATAATCACAGAAGATAATCTTGCAGATTCTCTGACTAAAGAGCTGACTTAACAAAAGCATGATAGGCACACCCGGAAGTAAAGTGTCCAGATTCATACTAGTTGGATATAGTGCAAGTGGTGATTGTTAGTGATATGCCCTATATCCAACTTATGGATGGGCTATATGTACATGTATTTGTAATATTTTCATTAATTAATAAAATGGAAATCTTTATTATACGTGTCTTACATAAATTATATGAATCATCAAACACTGGAATAAAGCCCTTGGAGTAATAAGATGATGTAGTCCACGCCTTATGAGAATCATTACTCTTAAACAATCCTAGTCATAGTTTTGTGAATAATTTGGGCGTTCACAAAGCGGAGAGACTAACATGATGATATGATCTGCCCTTAAGTCGGGTAGCCGATCTCATAGGCTACTAGTGGAGATCCATCCGCTTGGTGTATCACAAGGATACATGAGTTGCTCGTGTCCATCGAACTGACTACCGAAAGTTTTCAAATAGAGTGTTTATCCCATGTGTCTGTGAGAATTTTCATGTATCGATTGTATGACTAGTCCTTAGACTTGAGGTCTTTACAATCTTATGTGTGGATCAAATAACTTTGACATTCTCCTTCCCCGGTTCAAAAGATCCGGTCATAAGGGTATGATTGGGTCATTTTTTTGAAACACATAAAGTTTGTAAAGATACAATAGAGAATCGCCACTCTCTCGGATAATATTTTCTTATAAGAGTAGTATTCTTGTTCGCGGGTTGATATGTGTGATCAGTGCTTGAGACTGTGGCCGCAGCGGAAGAATCATGTGAGATTCTTGGGTTAATACGATTCATGACACTATCAACATCATACTTTTGACTATATGGGTAGACACTTTCCATACCCTAGGTCAAACGATGAGGATACAGTGAGGCGATGGACCGTATCATATGTAAATCGTATACATAATGGGTATATATATATATATATATATATATATATATATATTTCCTTCTCATTTGGGGGCCTTGGCATGTTGCTAGATGTCAACCTTGATCATTGAAATCGAACGACCATCTGATTGGAGGATAATTTATGTTCGATTAAATTATCACGATTAATTTCATGTCCAACTTGAGGGGAACCCAAAAGGTCACACACAACAAAGTCGAAATCAATGGTTAACAGTGTACAGTACAAAATTAACAAACATATATGATTACTGTAGGAATTGTTCATAAATGGTTCAATGTGTTTAATTATTGAACAGATCATTTATGAGGTTCCATAGTGGCTTAGGGATTGGTGAATGACGATAGGGACACTTGGGAATTGGAATAAATAAAAAAAAAACATGAATAGTAATATGAATAGTAATATGAATAGTAACATGAATAGAAACATGAATAGTATTTTTTTATTTGTTACTTGTTTTGAATTCCAATTTGCCCCAAACTCTTATTAGGGTTTTATAATCTCATTAAACCACTAAATTAAGATCCAATGGTTAAGATTAAATTAGCATTTATCCCACATCGGATTCTTAATTAATTTTGTTGTCTTTGGAGTACCTATATAAACCCAAAGAATTCTTCACAAATTTTTGCACCAAACCTTTCATATCTTGGGTTTATATAAGTGAGGAACTCTAAATTTTAAGAGTAAGCCACTGATTTTTAAGATCCTTAGTCTATTTGACTAGAGGAACCTCGAGTTAAAAGTTTTGAGGTATTTGCCTAGGCTAGCACCAAAGGCAAAATACCCGTGCACTCAAGGCGTAGTCTTGCCATTGAGTTTTGGCTTCGGTGTGTGCACCTTTGGAGGCCACACCTTGGGTGGCTCTTTCGAACGTGGAAGAGCTTGCTGAGTTCGAGAAAAGCTTGTAGACTGGAGGAGTCTTCGGTTCAAGTAAGTCTTTTTCTTTCTTTATTTTAATTAGAGTTCTTATGATAGTTAGCATGTTTAGGTTTATGTTCTTTGCATGTTTTATGAGTTTTTATGCTTAGAATATATAGTAACATGCCTAGGCTTGTAGAATAATCAAAATAAATGGGTATTGGCAAAATGATATAGGCGGCATCATAATTTGATTTTTTTAATTTTCCGCTGCGCACTCGCGGCCGCTTCCCAACACCAATATCTTTGTTGATTTCAGTACCACTTTTCAAAGTAATAGCTTGTCATTGCTAGGAAGGTTTGGATTTGGTTCTGTGTTACTAGGAAGGTTCCCTGACGGTCTGTAACTCTGAGCATTGGCAAGTTGTCCAATTTAATTTTCCAGTGCTTTGATGGAAGTAGATTGGCTTTGAAAAATAGCATCATATGCTGCTTGTTGCTTTTTGAACATATCTGCAATCCATTCTTTCATTTCTGGTTCTTTTTCAAACTCATGGGTTTTGTTTTGCTATTGAAATCGAGGTGGTGGATTGTTCTTTTGCCCTGAATTGTTGTTCCATGAAAAATTGGGATGATTCTTCCACCCTGGATTGTAGGTGTTGGAATATGGATTGTTCCCCTTTCTGTTGAAATTGTTGACATAGTTCACCATTTCTTCATGTTGGTTTGGCTCTGATGCTCCTCCATATGGTGAACTTGTGGCTCTGGCCATGTTTACAACTTGTGTGCTAAGTGTTTCCAGGCTTTTGCATATTTGCTCCAACTTAGTATTCACTGATGAGTTAGCTCCAACTTCATAAATTCCTGCAATTCGTTGAATCATACTCCGTTCTGTTAGCCACAATGAATTATTGTTAGCCATTTCTTTGATTAAGTCCCAAGCTTGATCTTCTCATTTTGCCATCAAAGCTCCTCCAGCAGCAGCATCAATTGTGGTTCTCATCAATCCAGAAAGTCCATTATAGAAAGTTTGGACTTGAAGCCATTTTGGAATCTCATGGTGAGGACATTTCTGGAGTAAATCTTTGTGCCTCGAAACTTTGGATTTGGTTCTGTGTTACTAGGAAGGTTCCCTGCGGTCTGTAACTCTGAGTATTGGCAAGTTGTCCAATTTGATTTTTCAGTGCTTTGATGGAAGTAGATTGGCTTTGAAAATTAGCATCATATG
>SKCR01011741.1:0-53044 GCA_019454045.1 Zanthoxylum bungeanum
TTAGCGCATGTGATCGTTGGTTATTACAACGAAATAAAAAATATAGGGATAACACGACTATTAATCCGGAATTAGATAATTATTTATCTACAAATTTGGAGTTTTCAATTGAAAGTTTAGTTAGTAAAAATTTTCAAATCCTTGAATGGTGGAACCGATATCAAAATTCATATCATGTATTATCAATTATTGCTAAAGAGATATTGACAACACTTGTTTCCATCATTGCGGTTGAGCAAGATTTTAGCATGAGAGACAATATATTGGAAGTCAGACGGTCTTCATTACATCTAAGCACTCCAGAAGCAACAACATGTGTGGATGATTGGACCCGAGCTGATCTGAGGCAACAAGAAGATGCCCTGATGAATTTGAAAACTTGTTCGATAATGAATCTGCAAGTGCAAGCGGAACTGGATCTGAAGGATCAACATGCACATATGATGATTGATAATTAAATAATTGTAAAATTACGTGAGCTTTGATTCCTCTCACCCTGGAGGATACATATGCAATTTAAGTTTTTAAAAATTTAAGTTCAAGCTCTTTAATTTAATAATTTTTTTATTATTTTTTTAGATAATAATTTTATTTGTAATTTAATGTAATTATGTAATGTAAGTTTATTATATAAATTCAAATTCATAATTTTAAATTATATTAATTTATCAATCTTAATATTTTTATTTTCAATAAAGCAAAAAAAAAAAAAACCGAATGGAACCGGAACAGAACGGTTCGATTCCGGTTCCGATTCCACACTTGTGGAACCAGGAACCGTCCGGAACCGGACCGCCGGCCGGGTCTAGAAAGTAGCCTATGTTGATCCAATGAGTGGTTTTAAAGGCGAATTTAAACAAAGAAATTATAAAGCACCCCCAACATAAAGGAATAATAATACTAAACAAAAAAAATGCTTGCAAAGCAAAACATGTTTAAAACTTTAAAGGGAATTATTAATCGAAAGTGGAACCAAAAAACAAATTGCATGCACCTCTTATTTAAAAAGAAATTCACATGGTTAATTCAACAGGAAAATGACAGCTATGCCACTTCTCTTTGATGAACAAAACGCCACGTGTAAGCGCACACCCTCCACATATTACACGTGTAAGTAGATCATTTTTCTCCCTTATAATAATTATAATAATAGGAATTATTATTTTTATATGTATGTAAAAAAAAATTGAGACTTTAAACAAGTTTAATTTAACACTCAAAATTTCAATTAATGTATTAATTTATATTTTTAGGTGTCGATTATTATACTGACCGAAATCTTTTACGTATATATTTGTACTATATCTGAAATTTTGGGAGTAAATTTAAATTTAAAAATTATAAATTAGTATTTTAAAGGAGAATTAAGTATAAAATTAAATATATTTAAAGCTTTTAAATTTTTTCATACATAATTTAATCTCTAGGTGGAAGAATGATAATATCCTTATAACTATATCTTTATAAACATTTCAGCTCCTGCCAGTGAAAACTATAATCTGACTTGAACGTGCATCAAATGAAAACCATACAAGCAACCCTAATTTTCTCATCTCTTTGCCATTAATTTATTTTTATTTTTCTCTGTTTTTGATTATTTCTTGCTCTTTATGATCATCAAGGTTGCAAAACCCAGATCTCATAATTGAGCATATTTAGCTAGCTTAGTCAGAGAGCAGAGAGATTGACAAGGTGGAGCGAAGACATGGGAAGAGGCCTCTTCCTTTTGATGTATCAGAAGAGAAAAAGGAAGATGATGAAAGCTTATTATTCTCTGTGAGCCAGCCGTCTCCGGCACGACTTTATAGTTCTTCTGCAACCACCGCGCCTGCAGGCTCCGTTGCCCGTGTCGTCGCCACCACCGGCGCCGGACACGTGCCGGCTCCTGGACATGGCACATCTCAAACTACGCAGGATCAAGGTGATTAAACTAGTGCATAACTGCATGTGTAGGGTTACTAGTAATTGTTTTTCTCTTTTTACATAATATAATTTCAGTTTATGTTACCAAATTTAATTAGTTGTTCAGTTTAACTAGTATTGAGATCTAGCCCTTTTTAATTTAGTGGGATAAATTTTGATTTTCACAGAAAAATAATAAACATTATAAATCAATTTTATCTCATAAATAAATCATAATTTTTTATTATTTTTAATAATTATCGCACTCATCTCTATGTGGCTTTACCGCTATCTTTTTTGATATCAAATTTTCTCTATGAATATATTTGGTAGGCCATTGTGTGTGTATATATAACGAGATTTCAATAAGGAAGAAGATTAAAAAAAAATACAGATTTCAAAATATACTAAAAGATATATGAAATTTTTTATTTGTATTTTAATGCGGTCATTAATTTACTTATAAGTAAGTTGTTGAGGGATCATTATTTATATCATGAATATATAAACGTGTTAGGTATATATGCAAGTGTAAAGAAACATTTGAAGAATTGTGCAACTTAATTATTCATTTATATAGGTTAATAATTCATTGATATAGGTGTTGATTATCAAGCTATTGTATTGTCATATCATTTTGACCTAATTTATGATATGATTAAATGTGATGATTTATTTTATTTTATTTTATTTTTGGGGAAGGAAATATAAGAAGAAGACACTATAGAGGAGTAAGACAAAGACCATGGGGCAAGTGGGCAGCCGAAATCCGAGACCCAAGTAAGGCAGCAAGAGTGTGGCTTGGAACTTTTGACACAGCAGAAGCTGCAGCCACTGCTTATGATTCTGCTGCTCTTAAGTTCAAAGGCAGCAAGGCCAAGCTCAATTTTCCTGAACTTGTTCAAGCACCACCACCACCACCACCTGATCATTTTGCTGGCTATTTCGTTGCTTCAAGTACTCAACAATCTCATGGATCTGTTATTATTAATCCTCTACCACAACCATCACCTCCTACTCTTTATTCTCAGCCGTTGGATCATCATCATCAAACGTTCCCTAATCTTTTCCAGTATGCACAGTTGCTTTCTAGTAATAATGATAATGTTTACAATCAAGATTATTATCAGCCGTTGATGTTTACATCTACAAGTACTTCATCATCATCATCGTTATCATCAATGTGTCATCATCAAAGTACACAAAATCAACAGAACAAGAACAAGAGCTGTTTAGGCTTTCATCATCGTCTTCTCAAATGGGTAACTTTTCTTCTGCTGCTTCTTCGAATAATACTACTACTCTTGATCATGAACAGGAGAGGGACTCAAGTGATAACAACCAAAAGGAATAGCTTAATTAATTATTAATTAAACTAGGGTTGTTATTGCAATACCTTATGGAGAAATTTGTTTTATATAGATTTGAATGTATGAAATTGTTATTTATATTTGTTCAATAACGCAAATGACTTGATAATTTGTGCCACACATTTATGGTGAGCCT
The DNA here is from genome assembly GCA_019454045.1 of Zanthoxylum bungeanum. Classification (NCBI taxonomy): domain Eukaryota; kingdom Viridiplantae; phylum Streptophyta; class Magnoliopsida; order Sapindales; family Rutaceae; genus Zanthoxylum; species Zanthoxylum bungeanum. The sequence goes on from SKCR01011741.1 coordinate 3,409, forward strand.
AATTATGCCAGGAGCTTTATTAATAAAAAATAAAAAATGATACTTTTCCCGAAAATAACTACATCTCTCTCACTGTAATTATAGGGAGAGGTGTAATTATTTTCGAGATAAGTGTATGTATATGTATCAATTCTCATAATAAAAATGATAAATCCATAAAAATTAGTACAAAAAATAACACAAAAATATTAAAAAATACTATCTGTTTTCAAGTTATAATAATTTTATACTAATTTTTGTGCTATTTTTTGTGAACATATCATAACACAATCTGGATTATGTTACATTTGTTCTATATTTATTTTTAAGGTTCTAAAAGAAATTATCTCCATCTAGATATGGATATATTTGAATTGGATTTTCGGATATTCATAATGTTGATACTAATATTAGATACATAGTAAAAATACTATGTATGTATCATATTTTTATTTATGTATTCGAATTCGAATTATGAGTAATATATGTCAAACCCATCATATTCATGACTTCCTTCTGTTTCTCCTTTAACTTGCTTCTGGTTTCAACTTTGAAATATAAAACTCTTGTCATGTTTGGAAATTTTGTAAGCAGTGACATCACATATCACGTTGAATTGAAAATTTCAGCCGTTGGGGGTTTGAATATAATATAATGAAAATTATTCCACTCCCATATCCCAATAAGTAGACCCGGCCACGGTTCCGGTTCGGAACCGGAACCGAACCGGTTGGAACCGGAAGGTTCCGGTTCCAACCGGTTCCGGTTCCGGTTCCGGAACCGAACCGGAATGGGACCGGTTCGGTTGGGGTTCCACCCCAACTCGAACCGGTCCGAACCGGTGGAACCGTACGGTTCCACCGGTTCGGACGGTTCCAACCGGAACCGTTCGGTTCCGTTTGGAACCGTCGGGTTCCTGTTGGAACCGTAGGGTTCCAACAGGAACCCTAAGGCCCCCAACGGCTAGTAGCCGTTGGGGGCCTTATTTAGTTATTCCCCCAACGGCTACTGCCGTTGGGGGATGCAGGGAGCCGTTTGGCTCCCTGCCAAACGGCTCCCTGCCAAAAAAAATAAAAATAAATAAAATTATAAAAAAATTTTTATTATATAAAATAAAAATTACTAATGTACCCCTAATAACGGTAATAAAACGGTTATATTTAGGGGCATTTTTGGTATCAAAAAAATTCTAAAATTCTATAAATAAGATTCATTTTCATAATTCATCACACCAATTTCTCATTTTCATAAATCTCTTATTCTCAATCTTACTTCAATACATTCTCTTATTTTAGTTGTTAATTAATTTGTTATCACATTCGGCATTCGCATCGCAATTATTCAAATGGCAAGCTCATCCGAGAACATAATGTCAAATATGCCAACCCAAGAGAGCGGCCCTAGTGTCAGTGCACAATCACGGAGAAGAGAAGTTAAGGCTCGATCCTCGGATATTTTCAAAATTCATTTTAATTTGGAACGCTAGAAGATGATTCACAACGAGCAGTTTGCAACTATTGTGGGGTTATCTACAAATTTTCAGGTGGATATGGCAATATGATCAAGCACATGGAAAAACATCATCCGGTTGAATTTGGCATTGATACGACGCAAACTCAAATGGCCAGGTACGCATCATCAAGTAGAGGTACGAGTGCTTTAGATTTATTTAAATATTCTGATGCAAAAAATAGAGAGGAATTTGCGAAATTAACTTGTATGGCACATCTTTCTTTAAGCTTTGGTGAAAAACTTCATTTTACTAATTACGTGCATAATGCTTTAAACCCTTCTGCATGTAGAATGACTCGAAACACAACAAAACGTCATATTTTTAAATTATACAAAGATGGTAAAATTATTTTAAATGAAATATTTAAAGAGATGAAAGGTCGTATTTCTATATGTTCTGATATTTGGAGTGATCATTGGCAAACACATTCATACATGGGTGTGACTTGTCATTGGATTGATGCATCATTTACCATGCAAAAACGACTAATTGCATTTAGAGTTTTTGATGACCAACATACTGCACATAATATTTATAGAATGATGAAGGTAATTTTTGATGAATATGGTTTAGGAGAAAAAATTTTAACAATTGGATTTGATAATGCATCTGCAAATACTGCATCCATCAATGATTTAAAAGAAATATGTCAACCAAATTTAGGGGGTCGGTTTTTTCATATTCGTTGTACATGTCATGTCCTCAACTTATGTGTGCAAGACGGTCTAAAATTATTATCACCTTTCCTTGATCCAATTAAAACGGCACTTAACTGTATTTGGTCATATTCTCAAATTAGGAGAGAATGGACCAAGTTTTGTAAAATAAATGGTATTAAACCGATTAAATTTTCAAGAGATGTTCCAACACGTTGGAATTCTACTTATTTTCTTTTATGTCAAGCATTTCAATACAAAGATGCATTATGTAGTTTTTTTTCTCAACATGTTCAAAATATCACACCATTTACCCTAGTCAATGGGATATTTGTGAAAAATTTTTAGATATTTAAAAGTTTTTAATGATGCTACTTTAGTTTTTAGCGGCGTTATTATCCTACAGCACATTTATTTCTTCTTGAGAGTTTAAATATTGTTGGCACTCTCGATGAGCATGTTGACAGTAGCGATCCTAATGATATTGTTTTGTTAGAAGCCATTACTGTTATGAAGCTAAAATGGTTAAACTATTTTAAAGAAATTCCTTTACTTTATCTTATTGCTGCTGTTTTTGATCCTAGATTTAAATTAGAAGGTTTGAGTGGTGCTTTACAAGCTTATTATGGTTATTTAGGAATATTAGATGAAATTGACATTACTAGATTAATGACGAAATTAAGAATGATTTAATTGAGTTATTTAATGATTATATTGTAAGATATAACTTAGGAACATTAGGTCAATCTAGTAGTAGCGAACCGGTAATTCAAACAAGACTTAGCGCATGGATCGTGGTTTATTGCAACGAAATAAAAAAGCTAGGGATACGACAACTAATAACCCTGAATTAGATAATTATTTATCTACAAATTTTGAGTTTTCTAATGAAAGTTTATGCAGTAAAAATTTTAAAATCCTTGAATGGTGGAACCGGCATCAAAATATATATCCTGTTTTATCTATTATTGCTAAAGAGATCTTGGCCAGCACCTATTTCCACCGTTGCGGTTGAGCAAGCCTTCAGCTTGGGAGGTAATATATTGGAAGCTAGGCGATCTTCATTACATCCAAGCACTCTAGAAGCAACAGCTTGTGTGGATGATTGGACTCGAGCTGATCTGAGACAACAAGAAGATGCCCCCGATGATTGTGAAGATTTGTTCGATAATGCTTCTGCAACAAGTGCAAGCGGAACCGGAGCCGAAGGATCAACCGATAATGATGATTGATAATTGTAAAATTATAATTTACAAAATGGGATATGTCTAAAAGACTAAAACTTGTAATGGAACTACGTGAGCTTTGATTCCTCTCACCCTTGGAGGATACGTAGGCAACTTAAATATTTAAAAATTTAAGCTCAAGCTCTTCAATGTAATAATTTTTTTTTTTTTTTAAATTTAATCTCATTTTTTTTTATTTAAATTAATCAAAAAAAAAAATATTTAACCGAACCGAACCGGAACCGAAAGGTTCGGTTCCGGTTCGGTTTTCGGTTCCGGTTCCACACTTGTGGAACCGGAAACCGGCCGGTTCGGTTCGGTTCCGAACCGGAACCGAACCGCCGGCCGGGTCTACCAATAAGGACTGAAACTAGGGTTTGAAGCCAATTGTATTCACTTTGAATCCCCAAGGGATGTTTGACTTGATGGTAGGGGTTATGATATACATTTAGGTAGGTATTTGGTTCGAATTAGAGGAGTTATTTTATAAGAAATCTGGGACAATCAATGATTTTATCTACTCGATTTAAGCCCGAAAAAAATGATTGGGCAACGAGATTTTCAATCATTCCAAATATAATATATATATATTATATATATTATATATAGATATAGATATATATAGATATATATATATATATAGATATATATATAACATGACCTCAATTTATAATTACATTATTATTTTTTTTGATATTTTATAATATCAGCCGACTATTTTATGGTTGTAAAGCATTTGTCATTTGACTCTCTCACCATATACTCTACACTTCTTCAAAATCAGAAAACTTTATTGATATATCAAATTCTTAGATAGAGAGAGTGTGATTTTCTCAAAAACATTCGGACAAATTGGTAATTACAATATAACACTTCAATATGAGTTTTGCGTATTCACACAATATATAAGAGGTGTGTGTATCTATACATACATACATATATAACACACATATACATACAACAAAATATTTCGTTGGTAAATTTTGTCTAAATGCCACCAAAATATTAATTAATATTTTATTTAGTAAAACTTCGCGAAACCTCACCTTATATTTTAAAATTAAGCGAAATCTCATGTAGAATGTTATGTTACATATATTATTATTATTATTATTATTATTTAGGTAATTTTAACAAATAAAGAGATGTAATGTCAAATTAATAAATATAAACAATATTTTTTTATTTAAATATTTATTAATTTAGTTTGAACCAGTCAAATTAATAAATAAGAAATCTAATAGAAAGAGGTTTCGTATAATTTGAGAACATGAGAGGAATTTATCTTAATTTTAACAAATAATATGAGAATTTCGCTCATTTTCATATGTATTTTAATTGCGAATATAATACGTATAGATGTCTATTTCTAAAAGAATAAAATTTAATTGTTCATGTTTAAACCATGGGTTTGATTCTCTTTGGATAAACCTTGAGAAACCGCCAGCACTGAGCTCGTAGTATATGGTGATATGCACGTGAACCCCCACAAACTCATTTCCTATCATCTAAAAAAATATGGATATATATATTAAGGGTGTTCATGGGTCGAGTCGGGTTGGATTTTTTATATTTTTTAATGACCCGATCGGGTCGGGTCATTCGACTCAAAACCCGAAATTTGAGAATGTGTCCCGCGCGGGTTGGGTCAAAAAACTGTGGATTGGGTCGGGTCAAATAATATGCAGTTGAATATAATATATAGTTTTAATGATACAATTTTGACAAATTAAGTGTGTAGTTGAAATGGCAAAGTGTTGGATTAATTTGTAAGTGAGCACATATTTGATTCTCAATTTTTACAATCTGGAAATTTGTTTTTCACCCCTTACATTATGCTAGGGCGCATAAGTTATATATATCATTTACGTCGGGTCGGGTCGATCTGATGCAAATTCGCCTGAACCCGTGACCAGACCCGTAATTTCGGGTCGGGTTCAAAATGACCCGAAATTATATTTTTTAAATTATAAACCCGACCGGGTCAGGTCGGATCGATCCGGGTCATGTCGGGTCGGTCCAGGTCAGATCGAGTTGCGGGTCGACCTGACCCTATGATCACCCCTAATATATACATATATTTTCCGAATATTAAAAGAAGTAGATTTCCTTGAAAATTTTAAAATTTGCCTAAGGTTTTAACCTTATGCGGAATTATTCTACAACTTTAATTAAGACAAATCAAAAATAGAGCAATTATGATTTGAATTAAACAATAACCCTTAATTCTAAGCAAATATATGAAAATAATAAATAAATCAACACCAACAATTTTATCGATGGAGTGGAAAACTCTCGTTAGTAAAAAAACCACTCCAGATATAGGCTACAACTCGAATCCACTATAATGAGAAAACTTATATTGATAATATAGGACTCGTGGTGACAAATTCACCGACTCGAATACTTCTACACTATAATAACTTAAAGAACTGCTCGAACACGCACTAAGCGGCCTTCTTCAGAACCTCTGAAGTCTTTGCGTGAATTCTGATCAACCATGCGAACTCGCAACACCAAAACTCTAACTATCAATCTTCCTCATTTATAACTCTGAAGGCTTATGAAATTAAGATAATGTTATGTTTCTGTGCTGATGGTATATCAAGGAACAATCTCGCCAAAACAAAGAAAACAATGAAACTATGAAAGTCTTCAAGGTGAATTGACAAACAAGAGAAAACTAATGATTTGAAGCTCTAAAAATTGTGTTTCTCTCTCACAATAAAGTGGCTATGTGTTTGCTTAAATAGGTAGGTTTTCCTTCTCTTTAACAGGCTCAAAAACTCATCCAAAATAAAACATCATCACGCGTGCATTCGAACGCCAAAAGAACGTGTGACGAACGCAAGGTAATCTATAAGACCGTTCGAATGCAATATCGAACGCACCTCGAACGCAAAGTCTCGGGACAGTTTTGTTCGAACATGACTTGAACGTTACTCGATCGAATGGTCTCTGAAGGCCTTTTTTGAATGTCAACTCAAACGAACCACAAACATATAACGTTCGAACCCAAATAACATAAACGAAACTCTGATTTCTTCTTCTGATATTGTCTAAACACGTGTCCAATTACACCAAGACCTTCAAGACTCATTATAACTCAATTGAACTTATTTTGTTACGAAAGTTGCCAACACACATGAAACTAACAATCTCCTCATTTGGCATTCCGTTACAAAATCACATAATACAAAAATTATGATAAAAGACCCAAAAATAAAATAACCAATTGCCAATTATCAAGACAATGAATTATTATAATAATCACTCGATCTAATACCAAATCAAAAAGTCTTAAAGTTGACACCACCACATCCACTAATCTTCTCACCTGAAACATCTAAAAAAATAAGATACCAGTGAAAAACAATGGAATTTAATAGCATATATAACAAAATCAAATATTTTCATGCAAAATCAAATATAACAAAATAAAAAATTGGTACTTACTCCCTCTTTTTATCGTGAAATGACAATGGGTACACTAAAACCACGCAAGAGAACGAAATACAATACTTCAAAACCTAACTTACTCCCTTTCACTAATAGCAGAACTAAGTTAATAAATATGACTCACGTAAAGTAAAAAGAATAAACTCACTATTATGCAACACTAAATGAAATGCAGTTTACAAAGACATGAAACACACACAAGCACACAAAATGAGTTAAAAAACAAAAAAAAAAATGAACAAGTCAAAAACAACCCAAAACGGCACTTCAAGCAAGTACATTAATACTCAGTTAGTTCTCAACTGTTTATGGCATGAGATAATATGAAAGATTTTGTTATGCTTAAGAATACACGTATGCATATGACATAAACACCAAATCATACCAAGAACTTGCGTGAAAAATAAGTGCACAATGAATCTAGACTTAAGATATTATTTTATGAGCGTGACTATGTCACATAAATCATATCTCATGAAATACTAAGTCCACAAAATAGGTGCTCAAACCCAACGCCACTAGGACTTGAAAATATGCAATATTGATTGCACGTTATAATATTTCCCCTAAATGAAGGTTTTTGTCATTATCTTTTGAATCTGGTCCATTGATTTTTTTAGTAATTTTTGAATTGAAGTACTTGAAACTCTTTAAAAAAATATAATTTTTTACTCGAAATGGATATTATAAGGTCACCTAGTCAAATGTCACACTATTTAGTGAGCTAAGTAAGACAGAGATTAAACTGCACGTCCAAAAACTCATACATGTGATCAAACCTCGAAAACAACAAAAACGTGTATATAAAATGGATGTACAAGATATACTAAGGGTTTTTATCACACACACTTCTGCACATAGAGCATCAAGAAAAATAAAAACATATTACACATGCATAACCATTTACCCTACATATCAAGATCAAATGCAATGAGCTTTTCATATTCTATCAAGCCATACAATTTTTTTTGGAATTTTTCATTTTATAATATATATTTTTGTATTTCTTTATTTTAACACAAAAATAAGAAATGACACAACATGACTTGTCATTATCCAATGGTACATGAAGTTGTATTCCCGAGTACAAGTCATACTACCGTCCATTTGGAATCAGCTATGAGATTTATGTTCGGGATTCCATCATATATACCAAATGACATATAACAAAAATAAAACACACACACCCACAAAAATATAAATACAAGCACACACACACATACAATGAGGAAACATGAATGCACTAACTAAGTAGAGTTGCATCGAAGTGCACTCTCATCACACATTTTAGGCTCAAGGTATTCTAAAGTTGATGGAAAAAAAATCTTCATTTCTTACTCAAACTTTCTTATGAATCTCTTTCACATGAGTATTCCTAGTCAGCACTCAGCAGTTAAAGTTTCTCACTAATATACCGAGTTTGTTTTGCTAATACAGAAACTTGACGAGCTAGATTTAAAGATTCAAATCTAGGTGAAACACTTTTAGGCCTTCTCTTTTATTTATGCAATAAGAAACACTTAAGCCTGATGTGTTATAACTTGTCACAATGATAGCAAACAGACACAAACCTCAGATGAGAGCGAGGTTTAATAACAACATCTCTAAATTGAGGTTGGGTCACATGAAATAAACAATAAGAGTATTTTATAATATTCATAGACAAGTTTCTTTCATAGGTCATGTGGAGGGGTGATGACACAGTTTTAGACGTTGACGCATTGTCACAACTAAGCTTAACAAAGTCTACTCTTATTTTCTCACTGAAAGACATGTCAATCTCTAACATATGATTTAGTTTATTAGTTCTATTAGAAAATATGGATATATGTGTTCTAGTATTTTCAAGTTATGCTTATAAGAATTTGACTATATCGACTAGTCATTTATTCATTTCCTCAAGGTCATCAATAATAGCATGGCTCTTGTCAAGCTTGTCTTGAATTTTATTCTTTTCTAGCTCGATTTCTTTCAGCCTCTTATTGATCTCAACATTCATATTTTTGATATCTAAGATCTCATTAAACAATTCAGTGTATACTACCAGAAAATCATATTCATATACCAAGTCGTCGTGAGATAATTTAAAATAAGCATCGATATCACTAATGTTATCCTCTTTCTCACATACCACATTCAAATAAAATGCAATGTAATTGTTTTTCTCCTTATGAGCTTTATCATAAGTATAGCCACCTTTTGAATTGCTATGTGAGATTGTCTTAACATTTTTACCCTTTGATTTAAGATATGTGAGACACTCGGGCCTAAAATGTCCAAAACATTCACACCTATGGTATTGAATAGCTCGAGGTTTATCATCCTTCTTCTTTTTAGACTATCTCATATGATGGCTACTTTCTCTAGGTTTCTCATCCATTTTCCTATCAGTGCCAATACCACTTTTCTTCAATTTAAGAAAGTTTTTGAACTTGTTAGCAAACATTTTCAAATAAGCATATGTGAGAGTATCATCTTCATCATCATCGGATGAATCGCGTGTAACTTCTCTTGTCGTTTTCATCGTTATGTTCTTAGACTTTCTATAACTAGGAAGTTTGCTCTCATATACTTGAAGATTTCCTACGAGATCCTCAAATTTTAGGTGATCTAAATCATTACTCTCTTTAATGACTGTAATATTGGGTAAGATTCTTTCAGGTATGGATCATATAATTTTCCTAACTATCCTATTTGTAGGAATAGTCTCGCATAAGTTATAGCTTGAATTAACAATATCATTAATCTTAGCGTAAAATTCATCAAATGTTTCATCATCTTTCATCATAGCAACTTCAAACCTAGTAGCAAACATCTATTACTTTTAACGGACAAGATGCCCTTGTGAGCAGTCTGAGTGATGTCTCATGCATCATTGGCTATCTCAAACCTAAATATTCTCCTAAATTCAGAACAAACAGCAACATGAATGACGTTAATGGCTTTGTTGTTCCTGTTACTAGCATCAAACTTCTATTTAGTCCAAGTCAGTTTATCTTTAGGGGAAGAGACCCCATTAACCATAACCACATGAGGTTTCCACCCGTACTCTACTGACATCTAAACCCTCTCATCTAGAGATTTAAGGAACGTCTTCATGCGAACCTTCCAACGTAGGTACTGATGAAGTTGGTGCTTGGAGTGCCAATTCGAATTGTACATTTTATTATTTATTAATAAAATAACTATATTTTTCATTTCATACCTTATTAATGGTATTGTCATTATGAGTATTAGATTGATGTATAAATATGCTAAAAATGACATCGACCTTAGAATAGTCTTGACACTAAGTGTAAACTATTCTTAAAGTAAATATTCATGGTCGTTGGTTTTGGAATACGGTCGAATTCTCATAACCTATAATACTAGCACATGTCGTATATTGGAATTAGAGTTCCAATGGTTTAACCCTATGTATCATGAGTTTTGGAAACTCGTATAGATATGTGAGTATTCGGTGAAGAAAATACTGAATGACTCACAAGCGATTCATAATAGTTGGAAGTACACACCACCGTCAATGGGAATATCCTTGAGTCGAGTAGCATATGCAATCCTTTGACTATATGATAACATTAGTTTTGTGTGAGATCCTCCATACTTTAATGCCATGTATGTCAGAAACCTTTCATGATCTGTCATTTAGATGTTCGTTGGTTGTGGATCAATGCACTCAGTAACCAAGTGCGAAGAAAGATAGGATCTGTCGGCCCGTATATGTACCATAAGGGGTTTAAGTATCCATGTAAGTAAAGTCACGATTCTTAAAGACTTTGGCCAAAGTCGATCACCTATGGTGGATCGCATCAGTTGTAAAGAATCGTGGACATGCCGACATGAGATGTGTGCCTTGGAAACTTGACGGTGCATTCTATGTTTCCTGAGCACAACTCGGATAGCCTACGACGGAAGGATTGTTTAACATATGTGATTACCTCAACTTGTATAGTTCAGAAAGGTCGTTCATGATCTTCGCGAATTCGGAGGTGGCCGAATTGCGTACATATTAGCTGAGCTTATATGACAAACGTGTCTGAAATTAGTGAGTCCCAATATGAAGTGTACTCGTTGAGTACTTGGGTAGTCGATTTATTTTGATAAAAGATAATATTCGATATAATTATCAACTAAGATAATCAAGTGTTATTGGATAACCTTGATTATTTACTTTGACCTAATTGTATTAATTCAATAATTACACAAGAACTTAATTGTAAAATCATAATTATCTCTACAATTTGAGGATATTATGGTAATTGTAAATTTTTAATAATAAATGGTTTTGGCTTGATTTAATTGGATTAAAGTGGCAGACATTGAACTGATTCATTTCCTAATCATTGGCTTGATTTAATTGAATTAAATTAAAGTAGGAGACAATGAAGAGCAGTCATAGCTAATGTATATATTTGGACAAATTAGATTAAGCTCAAATAAAAGTTGATTACAACTTTTATTAATTAAAAATAGCCTAAGTTTTGCTATAAATAGCAATATTTAGGAATGTTTTAATTACAAGTACAAGCATAAGCAAAAGCTTGAGTAAACTATACACAAGTAATTCTTGAGAGATTAGCCTAAGTTAGAGAAATATTTAGAGAAGTTTGCGAGGTCTCTAAAATATTTCAATTAGGAGAAATCAAGATTATATCTTGAAGTGAAGCTTGCTAGCATTGGAAATCAAGGTTGGATCTTGAAGTCAAGCTTACACACATTGGAGAATCTCCGACGATTTTAACAAATGAGAGGTAGATTGGATCTTGCATCAAGCTTACTAGGTAATGTTTGATATTCTCTATGTTTATTTGTGTATTAGATGCATGATCACATAACTTAATATTGAAATATGGCTAATCAATTGTGTTAGATACTTTAGAAGTATAAACACAACATGCTTATGTATTAGGTCAAATATGTTCATGTTGGACATTAAAAATTAATAAGAGTTTGGAACTCTAAATTAAAGCTTAGAGCTATGACTACCATTCTAAATTCACTTGACCACCTTTAGGTGAACTAGAATTGTTCATGAGACATTTTCTAATTGGGATTCTAAAATGGTTTGTGTATTGGATTCAAAATTTACACAAATGCGTATTTAGAATAAATTATGTTTTTATAAAAAAATATTTGATATTTGAAAAAACTTGAGTTTTATTCTATAACATGTGTTGATGTTGGTTGATGATGTTAAAAATTAATTTGGATGCTTTGAGGTGTTTAAGGAAGACCGGAAGAAACTAGGGTAAAAGACCATAATTCCTTCAGCTCACTGGAATGTGAGCTAAGGGAAATGAAAATTTTTTTTTAAAAAAAGGTTGTTGTTTACGCGTACAGTGCACGTGCGCACTGCGCGGTGTACGCGCGCGTCAATTTTATTTTCGTTCGTTTGGGAGCTTCCGGACTCCGATCCAGTCCTAATTTTTTCATACATTCGTATTGGAATATAGTATTTCATTAAATAATTTAAAAATACACTCATACTTGATATCTATGAGTTAGATTCATTTCCGCTGCGAGAGACCCGATCCGACCCTAGGGTTCCACAACTGCCCAACAAGTACTCTGTCCCATCAAAGAACAAATGATAATTTAAGGGTAAACACTTATCCATAATTTTAACGGGTCAATGAAGTCAGTCTCTTATACCAATTGAAAAATTAGAAATTTGTCTAAAATTTTAACTCTATGCAGAATTGTTCAACAACTCTAATTAAAACAAGTCAAATATAGAACAATTATGGTTTGAATTAAACAATCACCCTTTATTTTAAGCAGTTATAAGATAATGCAAATATATGAAAGTAATAAATAAATCAGCACCAATAATTTTGTTGACGGAGTGAAAAACTCTCGTGAGTAAAAAATAACTCTGGGTATAGACTACCAATTGAATCCACTATAATGAGAAATCTTACAGCGATGATATAAGATATATGATGACAACTTCACCGACTCGAATACCTATTGACTGTAATAACTCGAAGAACTTCCCGTACCCGCACTAAGCAACCTTCTTCATAACTCTGATGTCTCTGCGTGAATTTTAATCAACCTTGCGAACTTGTAACGCCAAAACTCTGACTATCAATATTTTTCTTTTAGAATTCAGAAGGTTTAGAAAATTGAGTTAAGGTTTGTATTTCTGTGCTGATGGTATATCAATTTACAATTTCACCAAAACAAATAAGATAAGGAAACTATGAAAGTTTTCAAGTTGAATTGACAAATAGGAGAAAATTAAGGATTTGAAGCTCTAAAAATTATATTTCTCTTTTATGATAAAATAATTATGAGGTTTCCAACACAAAAAATTTATATAATAAAGAAGAATGATGTTGGAGGAAATAGAGTGTATCCAACAACCTCTTTATGTGGCTTAATTGACGGCCCAGATCATTTCATTGGTAATTGGAGAAAGATAGTGAATTGATTGATGGAAAGAGTCAAAAATTTTCAAATTTTCAAATTAAAAAATCGAAAAGTTAAAATAAAATCATTACGGCACGGGCAAATACTATAACATCGTGCCGTAGGCACGTGCCAATACTGTACACCGTGCAAAAACTAATATAAATATATATATATATATATATATATATATATATATATATATATATAATATATATATATATATATAAATAGAGATACAAACATGTTGAACCAAAGAAGATAAAGGAGGTTGCTATTTATACTTTTGTTGGATCATGTGGTACATTAAAAATGATGTTGCCGGCCAGGTACATCTCCCTTTGGTAATTATAAGTCCATCAAATCTTATATTTATTTATAAAACTCCGGCCGCAAAAGTAGGGGGTGAAGAAAAGCATGACTGAACTTGTAAAAAACGAACCCAACTCTAAATTCTAATGGCATTTTTTTTTAATTTAAAAAATAATTGGTCAATTTTTTGAATAAAAACCGAAACAAAATCAATTTAAAATATTTTAATAAAAAAATTGAACATAACCAAATTAATTAAATAATCTGATTTTTTGATTTTTGAATTTAATCTGTTATATGTTATTTTATATTAAATTTATTTGGTGTTTAATAATAATTAATTTCATAAATGTTTCTAATTCTTTGTTTTGGTTGTCATTTTTTTCTTGTATTTTAAATAATTTAAATGATGGTTGTATCTCGTGATGGATTTTTATTTATTATGTAGTTAGTGATGTTTAGAAATTAGAATAGCTATATTGTATTTTTTAAATTAATGTTATTAATTTTTAATAATTATTATTATTATTATTATAAAAATTTGAAGAACTGAATTGAACCGAATCGAATTAACAATTAAAATTAATTATAATTTTTTTTGAAAAGAGAAAAATTGAATAGTTACTTTTAAAAAAAATCAAATAATTGTAATTATAATTTTTTTTTATAATACGTAAAAAGATAACATTACATGTAGTGGCGAATGCAGAATTCTAATTTAATAAGGATAAAATTTGATTTTAACAAAAAGTGATACACACTAAGTTGGGTCAAATCAAAATTATGTCATTAACAAATTAGATTAAATAATATTACTAATTATTTAATTTTAATTATTAGTATTATTATTAAAAATTTGAAAAAATTGAATTGAACCTAACCGATTGACAATTAAAATAATTGCATTTTTTTTAAGAGAGAACAACTGAATATTTGTTTTTTTTCTAAAAAAATGAATAATTATAATTATAATTTTTTTTATAACCGAACAAAACTATGTCTACCCTTACGCAAAATGATAACATTATAGGTAGCGGCGAAGACATCACTCTAATTTAGCGGGGATAAATTTTGATTTTAACAAAAATGATACATACTCATTATTTTAATTGGGTCAAATTAAAATTATGTAATTTATAAATTATATTTTTCCATCAATTTATAAAAAAATATTTAATAAAATTTTAAATTAAAAAAAAAATGATGTCCACACTCGGCCATTGATTCGACGCCGTGAAGTGATGGGACTTTGTTCAAAGCAAAGTGCTTTGCTTTTCGGCATGTCAATTTTTGCGGCTATTGGCCGATTGCCTAATGCACTCGTGCACTTTATTCGGTCTGTTTTTAATAAAATATCATGAGATATGATCACTGTTGTAATAAGAAAATAATAGGGGGGGTGTTAATAAATTATATATATTCGGTTTTGATTTTTACTTATTCCAAGTTACATTTACATCACATCATCAAGGGAAGGAATAAAAGATTGATTCTCATTTCAGAAAATAATAAATGAATTCAAAAAGAATCATAGTGTATATTTTATTATTAAATTTTTATAAAAAAATATATTTTTACTATAATTTTTTTATATTTTATTAATATACCATTGCAAAACCTTATATTTTATACATATAATTTTATAAAAATTACATTTTACAACTAATAATAAAATATTAATCCAAAATATTTCTTATAATAAAATTTTATTTATGTTGAGGGCTGATTTTCGTCACATGGGCAGTTTCAGGATAACTCCCCCGAGACAACCTTCCCTCAACCTTGAAATTGTTTGGTTATGGGGAGACCAAAAACAAACTTAGTAAAAGGTAATAAAAAACGTAAGGTTGACAAGATAGTTTTAACGTGGTTCGGCGGAGTGAATCCAGCCTACGTCCACGGGCACAAATCGATGGGGGTTGTTTTATTGCTAAAACTGACTCGATCGACCTGTTTTGAACAAGGTTTGAACGTGTCTGAGCAGTTGAAAGAGTGTTACAAGTGATGTTCTTTCTCTTTGTTACAAGTTTTATGTCTAAAAGACTCAACTATACAAATGAATCTACCCTCCTTTTATATACTCGGGAAATACACATTGTTTATCTAATTTTATGACGTTTCCTCCGCGGTCACCGATTGATTGACGGGCTCTCTGCCCCAATATTGTCTTCGCCAAAAGTAAAAATTGTCATCTGACGGCCTGTCACATCACTCTGCTTTCTCTACTGCCACACGCAACATATTGGATCCAGCCTGTAAAGTGCTTTTGAAACGATAACACGTTGTAGGGAAAATTCCAACAACTCTGATCCCGCGTCGGTCTTCAATAGATCGGCCAAGTGGTCTGCCGAGCTTCTCAAACTATTTCCGTCATGACTTGAAGTGTCTGAGCTCATCTGCTGGTTTCCAGGTGGAAAGGCCAAATCAAACCGAGCTTTCTGGCCAAGAGTGGTCGGCCTCAGCTCTGACGTAGCTGGCCTCTGAAATCTGTACAAGTTGCATCCTCGGGTCGGTCACACTCATGAAGCCGGGTTGAGGGAGCGATATACATATTCTGACTCTTGGTCCTCCTAATGAGGTGAATTTCCCTTCTGCCCTTACCAATCTGTACAAAAGACTTAGCTGCAGAAATTCTCATCAACATTTGTCTCATAGTTCCTGATTCCAACGAGTATACGAGTTGGTACCAGGAACTACAAAAAATCTGAAGTGAGCCGATTGGCTAACTGGTGGCCCGGCTCTGAAACAAAATATAGGACTTTCTCGGACTTCGACCAAATCTTCCTCGGTCATCTTCATATGTTCGGTTGGAGAATGCTGATGCCTTTTCCAACTGTCATCCCAATTGAGCCAATTCCTCTTTTACCCCACGATAGCCGTCATTCGAGAATCGCAAGCCATCATATCTTCATAAATGGCCATCAAATCAACTTCAGGGTTTCACCCGAGCGTGCCACTTGTCAAAAGCCTATGACCTTCCCGCCAAAAACTTAAATCAATCGGCCGTTCCCGAGGTAGCCAAATGGTCTTGCAATCCCAGCCGTTTATCCCATACTGATAAGACGAAGCCCAAAGACGACAAGCGGCGCACATCCGAAAATTCTCCCGATCCAACGACCATAAACACACCGTGCTGATTATAAAAGAGCATAGCAAAGCTCATTTTTTCCTTTTACGAAACCCACAACTCCCTAACTGCAAAAGCTACCTTGCTCGTGAGACCAGCAGACTTCCATCCGTCCAGATCAACCGCTGACTCTTCTTCCCAAACCAAGTAAGTTTTTTGCCCAACCTTCTCTCTTTACTTGTAGTTTTTATCATCGATGTTTGGCTCTTTCGGACTTTCTACTTGCTATTGTTGGTTCTTCTTATTTTCTTGGCGTGTTTATCTCCTCATTTTGTGCTGTGACTTTTTGTTCTGATTGGGTGTGAGATGTTATGTATTTGTGTTCTCTGGTCGTAGGATATGTGCTGGGGTATAATGCATGTGTTTCAGGTTTTTGGTTTTTCGTGTTTGGTTGTATGTGTTTTAGGGAGAGACTTGTTGTTTGTGGCTATTGTTAGGGCACTTAGAGACTATAGGCCCATATCATCGGTAGCTAGAATAATTCTTGAGCATGTGATACTTTGAGCTGACCACTGACCGACCTTGCACCTCACAGCGACTGTTAGGCATGTCTGACGTTGTATCTTCTTCGGCCAAAACCATAGAAACTCAGTCTCATCGCGCTGCAGAAACCTCCTCAAGCTCGGGGGCACCCAGCGTAGAGGACTTGGATACTACTCCTACCATTTCTGAGATAAAAAACAACTCATATCACCAAAGAGTCCCCCGAAAAGACCATGAGCCTGAGAGCTGGGCAGCTCGGCTTTAGACATGAATCGACCTTCCACTATCACTGGAGAGGCCTTGTGTGTGCTTCGGCAAGCAGTACGAGGTCCCGATTTGCATAGCTTTGGATGTCACTGGCTCATGCGATCGGGCGAGCCAACATGATGAAGGCTCGGTTGCCTTTCTCCATTCCTTATTCGAGTGCGGTCTTCGGCTGCCCATCCAACCATACTTCGCGGTGATGCTGGCCAGGATGGAGATCGCTCACTGCAAACTGAATTTTAACAGCTGGAGGATTCTTGCTGGTTTACATGTGATCTGGTATCAGGCAGGCCTCAGAACCTACTTTTGAGGAGTTGAAGAGACTCTACCAGCTGAAGGCCAACCTTAAAATACACCACGGTTGGTATTACCTCTCTTCATATGTCGACGTCCCTGCCCTCATCAAAGACCTTCCTCAAACCAATAAAAACTTAAAAATCTCTGGTTCTGGGCTACAGGCGACTAGGGACGGACCTTGTTCGCGTGTTCGGAGATGACAGAAGTCCTTGACATCTTCAGAGCGAGAGGTTAGGACCCGATTTCTCAGCTTTTATTTCTTTATTTCATGCCAAAATACTAACTCTCTAACCTTTCTCAGCCTGCTGGATGGATCCTCCCAAGGTTACCCATGTGGTCCGTGCTATGATCAAGGTGGCCCGGAGCTACGCCAGCCACTGGAGGAGGGTAGTCAATGACTCTGCCTTCTTGGAGTCATGGCTTGTCCGGAGCGCACCTCCACATGTCTCGAGGCGGCTGGGTAGGTTTTTAGTGACTTTCTGACTGATCCTCTTGCTTGCTTGACCCGTAAATGACTTGAAATCTTCTAAATTCTGAACTGACCATGCTTTCTGCCTTGTACTTTGCAGGAATGTTAAAGCGGCCAAAATATCTTCACCAGCTGGCAGGTACATCGAAGATGATCGGTCCAGTCGAAATCAGATCTTCTCGGAAACAACCAATAGTTACTGAGGCCAAGAGGAAAAACCAAAGAGGTGACCCGTTCGTCTACTCAAGTCTTGATGTCCCCATCTAGGGTACTCCCGAGGATAACAACCCGACCTTCTAGCCCTCCAAGGTCTGCCAGCAAACGAAGACGCCTGATCGGGGCGAGAGAGGCTGAACCGGTGAACGAGGAAGAGGAATAACAACCTCTGGTCAGGAGGCAGGCCATTCGGAGCGAAAGAAGAACTGCAGAGGCCTCCTCCAAGAAAGGAAAAGGCGTCGTGGTGCTCGGGCCGGACGACCTTAGTGAAAAAATCCGAGAAGCCACTTCTCATCTTGTGTCGGCATTCAATGAACTGGCCGACGTGATTCATGTGGAGGAGATCCCAAAATTCGAAGACCTATCTCCCGAGGACGTTGTTACAGAGTTTTGCTCCCAGCTGGCTAAGGTAACAAACTTCTTGTTTCGACCCTGTAACTTTACTTGTCTGCTGTTCCGACTTCTTCCTTTCCTCCTCACAGGGAAATTATTTTATGGACAAAAATAAAGATCTACCCATCAGCCTTTTATCCGATGGAGGTCAGACACAGAGGCTTCAGAGGTAGATTACCGAGCAAGAGGCCATATTGGCCAAAAATGCAGAAACAATAAAGATCTTGGGGGAGGTCGCGGCTAAAGCCCTCTCACTGAATGAATCCCTATGCAAGCTTCTAGTCTGGTCAGGGAAAAAACGGAGATTGCTAAGAAGGATTTGGAAAACAATCGTTTGAGGTGGGAGACGTCAAACGCCGAGTCCAAAATCAAGAAATTAACTGAGGAGAGAGATTGGGCTCGATAGGAGCTGAGGAAAAAAGAAACAGAGCTGGAAGGTGAGCGGGATGCCATCAGACTTGAGGGGGTCAGTGATTATGCTGAAATCATTCCGTTGGTGATGTCTGGCTTAAACATGGGGCATATCCATGCGGCCATCCGATTATGCAAATGAGAGCTCTCAAATGAAGAGTTCCAAGAATGGCTTTCTTCTCATCTAGAAGACGTCCAAGATCCTGAGCCTATTTCATCTGTACCAATGTCCTCGGCCACTGAAGAGAATCGACTTGAGGCTGCTACCCCCGAAGTGTCCGAGGCCGAAATTGCAGCCCATCTTTCCTCCCAGGATGAAGTCATTGCCCTCCCTCCCAATGCCGAGCTTGCTCAGCTGCCATTCTCGCTTCTTGAAGAAGAAGTTGCTGCCCCTGCGCGGGTTGATCAGTAAAGGGTGTCCCGAACGGGGCCCTATGTAAATCCAAATAATATACTTTTGTTTGTAATCACAACTCTTCTCTTTAACACTTATCTCATATGTTTTTATTCTTCTTTTTATACTTAGCTTATTTTGGCTTCAGATTTTCTGACTTGTCATTCCACATCTCGTTGTGACCTTGCACTCGAAAATTTTGAGTTGAGCCTCGAGGTGATGATCTGTTCCCAAGCCAAGATCAAATGCTTTCGGTGGGACGTAACCCGACCCCGAGCTGAGAATAACATTTGGCTCTGAGGGAATGTCCCCAGACCAAAGAGATAGACTCGGTGGGATTCACCTCAACCCCGCGCTGAAAATGACATTTGGCTATGGGGGAATGTTACTGTTGGGACAGTTGTGGAACCCCTAGGGTCGGATCGGTGCCCCGGGTAGTGAAAATGGGTCTAACCCATGGATATCAAGTATAGGTGTAATTTTAAATCATTTGATGAAATACTATATTCCAATACAAGTGTATAGGAAAAAACCGGGACTAAAACAGAGTCTGGAAGCTCCCGAACGAAGCAAAACAAAATCAGCGCGCGCGAAGTGTGCCACGCGGGTGCACTACACGCATTGCGCGCATGTACAGTGCATGCTACAGTGCGCGTGGAACTGTACACGCAACAACCCCCTTTTTTATTATTATTTTCAATTGTTTTCTTTTAAGCTTCAGCTCTCTGGATTCTAGAGAGCTGATGTAATTAGGGTATTTGACCATAATTGCTTCTGGTCTTCCTTAAACACTTCAAAAACACCGAAAATTAATTTTTAATTTCAAAATCATCATAAACACATGTTATAGAATAAAAATCTAGTTTTTCAAAATATCAAATATTTTTCCAAAAACATAAATTTATTCTAAATTCGCGTTTGCGTAAATTTTGAATCCAATGCACAAACCATTTTAGAATCCCAATACGAAATGTCCCGTGAACAATTCTAGTCCACCTAAAGGTGGTCAATTGAATCTAGAATGGTAGCCATAGCTCTAAGCTTTAATCTAGAGTTCCAAACTCTAATTAATTGTTCCATGTCCAACATGAATATTTTGACCTAATTACATGCATGTTGTGATTATACTTCTAAAGTATCCTAACACAATTGATTAGCCTTATTCAACATTAAGCTATGTGATCATGCATCTAATACACAAATAAACATAGCTTTGGAGAAGATCAAACATTACCTAGTAAGCTTGATGCAAAATCTAATCTACTTCTCCTTATTGAAATTATTGAAGAACCTCCAAGGTGTGCAAGCTTGACTTCAAGATCCAATCTTATTTACAATGCTTCCAAGCTTCACTTCAAGATCCAATCTAGATGAAATGTTGAAGAGACCTCACAAGCTTCTCTAAACACTTCTCTAACTTAGGCTAATCTCTCAAGAATTTTCTTATGCTTGTATTTGAACTTGTAATTAAAACATTCATAAAGCTTGCTATTTATAGCAAAACTTAGGCAATTTTTAATTAATAAAAGTTGTAATCAACTTTTAAGTAGGCTTAATCTAATTTTTCCAAATATGTATAATTAGGTGTGACTAATCTCCATTGTCTCCCACTTTAATTTAATACAATTAAATCAAGCCAAAGATTAGGAAATGAATTAGTTAAATGTTTGCCACCTTGATTTAATCAAATTAAATCAAGCCAAAACCACATATTATTACATACTTACAATTACTATAATATCCTCAAATGGTAAAGATAATTATGATTTTACAATTAAGCCCTTGTGTAATTATTGAATTAATCCAATTAGGTTAAAGTAAATAATCAATGTTATCCAATAACACTTGATTATCTTAGTTGATAATTATAATATCGAATATTATATTTTATCAAAAATAATCGGCTACCCAAGTGCTCAACGAGTACACTTCATATTGGGACTCTCTAAGTTCAGATACGTTCATCATATAAGCCTAGCTAATATGTACGCAATTCGGCCACCTCCGAATTCGCGAAGAACACAAACGACCTTTCTGGACTATACAAGTCGAGGTCATCACATATGTTTAACAATCCATCCGCCGTAGGCTATCCGAGTTGTGCTTAGGAAACATAGAATATACCGTCAAGTTTCCAAGACGCACATCTCATGTCGACATGTCCACAATTCTTCATAACTGATGCGATCCACCCTAGGTGATCGACTTTGGCCAAATATTTAAGAATCGTGACTTTACTAACATGGATACCTAAACCCCTTATGGTACACATACGGGCCGACAGATCCAATCTTGCTTCGCACTTGATTACTGAGTGCATCGATCCACACCCAACGAACATCTAGAGGCCAGACCATGAAAGGTTTATGACATACATGGCATCTAAGTGTGGAGGATCTCACACAAAATCAATGATATCATATAGTCAAAGGATTACATATGCTACTCGACTCGAGGAGATTCCTATTGACGGTGGTGTGTTCTTCCAACTATTAAGAATCACATGTGAGTCATTCAGTATTCGCTCCAACGAATACTCACATGTCTATACGAGTTTCCAAAACTCATGGTACATCGCGTTAAACCATTGGAACTCCAATTCCAATATACGACATGTGCTAGTCTTCTAGGTTATAGGAATTCGACCGTATTCCAAAACCAACGACTATAAATATTTACTTTAAGAATAGTTTACACCTAGTGTCAAAACTATTCTAAGGTCGATGTCATTCTTAGCATAACGATACATCAATTTAATACGCGTAATGACAATACCATTAATAGGGTATGTAATGAAAAATGTAGTTATTTTATTAATAAAT
This sequence comes from Zanthoxylum bungeanum, assembly GCA_019454045.1. Classification (NCBI taxonomy): domain Eukaryota; kingdom Viridiplantae; phylum Streptophyta; class Magnoliopsida; order Sapindales; family Rutaceae; genus Zanthoxylum; species Zanthoxylum bungeanum. Next base: position 25,844 of record SKCR01011741.1, read on the forward strand.
AATAAAATATACAATTCGGATTGGCACTCCAAGCACCAACTCCATCAGTTACGTCCCCAGACCAAAGAGATGGACTCGGTGGGATTCACCTCAACCCCGAGCTGAAAAGGACATTTGGCTCTGGAGGAATGTTACATCTACATACCAAAGAGGTGGACTCGGTGGGATTCACCCCAACCTCGAGCTGATGGAGCAGAGCATCGACGGAACGAATCCAGCCCGAACTGATGGAACATTTACATCGGCGGAACGAATCCAGTCCCGAGAGAGTGGAACATTTGCATCGACGCAACGAATCCAGCCCCGGGCAGGTGGAAAATAACAGACACGACAGAATGAATCCGACCCCGAGCTTGGTGGAACATTTACATCGGCGGAACGAATCCAGCCCCGAGCGGGTGAAACATTTGCATCGACGGAACGAATCCAGCCCCGAGCGGGTGGAACAAAACAGACACGACATAATGAATCCAATTCCAAGCTGGTGGAACATTTGCATCAGCGGAATGAATCCAGCCCCGAGCGGGTGGAACATTTGCATCGGCGTAACGAATCCAGCCCCGAGCGGGTGAAACATTTGCATCGGCGTAACGAATCCAGCCCCGAGCGGGTGGAACATTTGCATCGACAGAACGAATCCAGCCCCGAACGGGTGGAACATTTGCATCGGCGGAACGAATCCCGCCCCGAGTGGGTGGAACTTTTGAGACTTACACGGGGGAATATTTTCAACCTCTGAGGCTCTGCGGGTCCTGGCGCGGGCGTCCCCTTGCCAGACCAACGAAAATAAAAAATTGGAACAAATTAAAGTTAATAATAAAAAAAAATGAGGTGACTTAGCACATACCCCTTGCAAAAATCACAAGCAAAAAATAGCAACTTGGATGCTCCGAGGCAGCGTCCTGCCCGAGGCCTCCCAAACACAATTCTGAACCTTATAATTCAGTGTCCTGGCTAACCAGGTTACAGATACGCCGATCCAGGCGGTCAGACAAATCCCCATGGGGGGCATGGACACCCCCCGTGTGCCCTCTCTGGGTGGTTCTCAACGGGACTCACCAGCCGACTCGTAGGGGCAGAAACCTCCCTAGGTCCTTTACCCGAGACTCCTGTAATCAAGGGCGCCATTCGACCAAACCCAAGCCAGTTGGTCTGATGGTACTCAACGGGACTCACCAGTCGACTCGTATGGGAGAAACTTCCCTTGGTCCGGTTTACCCGAGACTCTTGTAATAAAGGGCGCCATTCGGCCAAACCCAAGCCAGGTGGTCTGATGGTACTCAATGGGACTCACTAGCCGACTCGTAGGGGGAGAGAAACGTCTCTAGGTCCGATTTACTCGAGACTCATGTAATCAATGGCGCCATTCGGCCAAACCCAAGCCAGATGGTCTGATGGTATTCAACGGGACTCACCAGCCGACTCGTAGGGGGAGAAACGTCCCTAGGTCCGATTTACCCGAGACTCTTGTAATCAAGGGCGCCATTCAGCTAAACCCAAGTTAGGTGGTCTGATGGTACTTAGCGGGACTCACCGGCCGACCTGCAGGGGGAGAAACGTCCATGGGTCCGGTTTACCTGAGCTATTCCTCAAAAATGCGAGCCATGGGGTAGTGACGCTCCGCATCGTAGGTTTGATAATGACACCCGGGATTGGCGTGCCGTGAGGGGTTCGCGCGTTTCCCACACGTGCTTCATCCCTTGATGCGTTCGGGATCCTCAAAAGTGAAAGGAACCAGGTCGTGACACTTCCAATCGGGGGTTTGATAATGACACATGGGATTGGCGTGCCACGGGCTTGGTGCCCTTCCTAGTTACCGGTCACCCCTTCGCATCGAGCTCATCCCAAGATTATTGAAAACAACATTCGCATTCATTTAACAAACAAGTAAAAAAAGACAAGTTTCTTAAAGAAAATGAGAGTTTTATTCATATTCAAAGGACATGATGCCCTTCTTACAACTCTTTGCGGGACATTTTAAGAAAGACTTTTACAACGCTTCCTTCTGGTTCTTACTTCGCAGTCCGACCATGTCTTATAGTCTGAGCTTGATTCCGAATGCTCCCGATGCGTATGCCGTAGTTGTAAACTTCACACGCAAGCTGGTTCCCGAGTCGAGGCTTCTTCAGATCCTGCTGATCTGAACCGGGCTCACAGGGTCTGCTGCACCAAACGTTCCACGGGCGCTGATGAATAATGCATTTTCCTTGGACCCTGTATATCCCGAGCAAATCTGGAAACTCAGCCGAAGCCTTCAGTCTTTGCTCATTGTGGTTCTCCCCGTGGGTTTTTTCCTCAATTCTTTTCATTCGGGGAGATCACCAAACCAATTGAGGGGGCCCTGAGGGACGTCATCCCCTGTCCTTGGCTGACAAGTTCCCAGCTGGATCCTTGAGCACTACCAACTTGTAGAGCTGAAAACTCTGGCATACCAATCAGTTATGGCGCCTGCTCCAGAGGGGACTGGTTCAGCTGCGGCCAACGAACATCACCCATATGCAATGTTACATTCCATTCTACAACTCAGCCTTGATGGGTGATCGTTGGTTACCCCTCTTACATTCCATTCTACAACTCACAATAAGAAAGTTTCCACTACCAACCCTCCTTCTGGCGAACCCTTTCCTTCTCCTGTTTTCATCCATTCTGCTGCTGAACTACCCAATAACCTATGGTTTCCACCTTCTACCATCATCTTACTACGCAAGTTATTTTTTGCTTTTTCCCCACAGACGGCGCCAACTGTTGAAGGCTGATTTTCGTCCCAAGTGCAGTTTCGGGATAACTCCCTCGAGACAACCCTCCCTCAACCTTGAATTTGTTTGGTTATGGGGAGACCAAAAACAAACTTAGTAAAATGTAAGAAAAAAACGTAAAGGTTGACAAGATAGTTTTAACGTGGTTCGGCAGAGTGAATTCAGCCCACGTCCATAGGCACAAAACGATGAGGGTTGTTTTATTGCCAAAACTGACTCGACCGACCTGTTTTGAACAAGGTCTGAACGTGGCCGAGCAGTTGAAAGAGTGTTACAAGTGTTGTTCTTTCTTTTTGTTACAGGTTTTATGTCTAAAAGACTCAACCTATACAAATGAATCTACCATCCTTTTATATACTCGGGAAATACACACTGTTTCTCTAACTTTATGACGTTTCCCGCGCGGTCACCGATTGATTGACGGGCTCTTTGCCCCAAGACTGTCTTCGCCGAAAGTAAAACCTGTCATCTGGCGGCCTGTCACATCACTCTGCTTTCTCTACTGCCACACGCAACATATTGGATCCAGCCTGTAAAGTGCTTTTGAAACGATAACACGTTTTGGAGGGAAAAGTCCAACAACTAGGGGTGTTCGCGGTGCGGTTCGGGGCGGTTTTTTCGTTTTTTACTTCAAACCGTGCGGGTTGGCGGTTTGGGAAATTAGAAAATGAAACCGCAAATTTGATAAGAAAAACCGCGGTTCGGGTTCGGGTTGGCGGTTTAGCGGTTGGGCGGTTCGGGTCGGCGGTTTGGATTATAATTTTTTAAGAAAATTTTGTGTGTTTTCACATTATAATTGAATAAAAAATTACATAATTTTCATTTATTCATTACATATTGTTATATGATCATTAAATATCTTAATTTTGATAGTTAAAGAAGAAGAAAAATATAAAATAGTATTTAATTTGTACGCGGGTCGGCGGTTTAGGCGGTTCGGGTCGCGGTTCGAGTCAAAATATGCAGTTTGGGCGGTTCGCGGTTTGACATGGGTCAAAACCGCACACCGACCCGAAATTTGCGGTTCGATTCGGTGCGGTTCAAAATCATTTTTAATATTTTTTCAAACCGCGTGGTTCGGTTCGGTGCGGTGCGGTTCGATGCGGTTCGCGGTTTGACCCGAAATTATGTTCACCCCTACCAACAACTCTGATCCCGCGTCGGTCTTCAAGAGATCTGTCAAGTGGTCTGCCGAGCTTCTCAAACTATTTATGTCCTGACTTTAAGTGTTCGAGCTCATCTGCTAGTTCTAGGTGGTAAGGCCAAATTAAACCGAGCTTCTGGCCAAGAGTGGTCGGTCTCGGCTCTGACATAGTTGGCCTCTGAAATCTGTACCAAGTTGCATCCTCGGGTCGGTCACACTCATTAAGCCGGGTTGAGGGAGCGATATACATATTCTGATTCTTGGTCCTCCTAATGAGGTGAATTTCCCTCTATGCCCTTACCGATCTATATAAAAGACTTAACTGTAGAAATTCTCATCAACAACTTATTATAGTAAAATATAAGATACTGTTAATTAGAATATAATTTTTGTAAATATATAGTCTGAATATTTTTTTTATACTCATTTTTTATTTTTTATTTTTAAAATAGTGAAATTATAATAACAAAAAACACACGCAAAACCAATTGTAAGGTTACAGAAAGAAAGGGTCGCAAAGGCCAGTGAAAATGGGATATAGGTCAGGCTTGGGATAAAAAAACCCGACCCTGTTCCGATCTATAAAATGTTTAATCATATATTATATCCGTTTATTATTTATTTATACTTTATTCAAACTAAACCCGACCCTGTTCCGATTTATAAAGTGTTTAATCATATATTATATTTGGTTTTTATTTGTACTTTTATTCATACTCACTTTTACATATGAAGTCAAGAACAAAGATTAAAAAAGCAAAAACAGCCAAGCATAAGCTTAAAGAAACTCGGGATCACAAAGCCTAATCCAGCCCAACGAAAAAAGGGGCCTGGGTTGGGCTTGACTTTAAAAACCTAATCATGTGTTCATATTAAAAATTAATTTTTTTTAATTAAATGTATACATTTTTAATTCTAAATAAATTCATTTATAATAAAATGTTTTAAGGAAAATTAGCTAAAATGAACAAAATAATAGAGGTCGTTTTGAAAATATTCAAGTCAAATATGAAATTGCATTTTTGATCAGGATTGGCGTAATTGGTTGCGCTTTATAAACAACCAGTTGCATTTTTTTGCGTATTGGTTGCTCGTTTCTTTCTTTTTCCTTTATTTATTTTATTTTATTTATTATGAAAATTTTAAAAAAATTATATTTTGTAATTAAATTAATAATTTTTTTATTATGAAATTTAAATTTTAACTTTAATATGTTATTTTTAATAATAAAATATTTTATTTAAAAAAATATAATTTTATTATTTTTAAAATAAAATTTAAATATTATAAAATCTAATTTTATTATTTTTAAAATAAAATTTAAATATTATAAAATCTAATTTTATTAATTTTTTTATAATTAAAAAACTTAGCAAGACTCAACTGGTTGCATAAGGCGCAACCAGATGCGCTTCTTCCTGATCAAAAATATAATTTTATATTTGACTTGGATATTTTTACAATATTCCTATTATTTTGGTTATTTGAGCTAATTTCCCATGATTTAAACCAAAACTAAAATTTTGATTATAAACATTAGAATATTTTGAAAATTAGTAATTTGCGACTTTGCGTAACCAACAACAAATTATCAATTATTCATCCAATCTTAGTGATTATATTAGGGGTGTTCATAGGGTCGGGTCAACATATCACCCAACACAATCCGATCCGATTGGGTTTGCAAAATAATAATAATAATAATAATTTTCGGGTCAGACCTGATCCGACCCGTAAAATCAGATTGTGTCACGGTTCAATTAAAAATACGGGTTTGACCCGACCCGATTTTGAAGATTTTTCCATTTTTTTAGTTAATATATCATAATTTAGTTTTACTACAAATCCTATCAAAATTATTTATTATCGATTTTCCGACCCTACAATCTGACCCGATCCGTGAATACTCTTAATATATATTTTCTTAATCTATATTTATTAAAAACGCCATATGTGGGGATCGAACCCACGACCACATGGTTAAAAGCCATGCGCTCTACCGCTGAGCTAAGACGGCTCGGGTCAAGAGCTCATTAATTTAAGAAAATAAAGAAAGTGATAAATGATTTAGAAAATAAACTTCTCACTATTATACGTGATGAAGCGATCCAACAAGTAGCATCCGAAACTAGGGATGACAGTGAGTAGGGTATGGTGCGGGTTTTCCATTACCAAACTCGCACCCGCATATGTAAATAAATTATCAAACCCGCACCATACCCGTTGCGGGTTTTAATTTTCATTACCAAACTCGCACCGCATATAAAAATAAATTACCAAACCCGCATTAGTACCCAACGGATTTTTTGCGGGTTTTTTAAATATTGAATTACTTTGTGTTCTTAATAATATAATTTTTTTAATTAAATAATTTATTTTTATTTGCTAGCTGTAGTTTTCACATTTGTTTTCATTTGACATATACAACATGCAATGTATGTATATACAGTACATAGATAACATAATGTATGAAAGACTCAGTACCATGTGTTTATTTTTCCATATAAACATAATTAAAATGAGTTATTCCCTTCATAATTATAATGATCTAAGTTAGCCAACTCAATCGAAAATAAGCTAAAAAGTAATCACCAACATTTGGTCATATTTTTTTATGCTAAGTGTAATGAAAGTGATGCTTACAAGGCTCAAGTGGTGTAAGTGTAATGAATAATCATGAAAGCTATTGAAGTTGCAGCAAACACTAGCTTATTTTGCTCATCTCCCGTTTATGATATGTGAACTTAATCCAATTTTTTGTATTATAATTTTATTAACAAGTGTGATTAAAAAATAATAATAATAATAGTCATGCAAAAAATCTTCAGTTGAGCAAGTTGAGGGCTGCTACTGAGTGGGAGTGTGGAACTGTGGTTTAGTGTTTTAGGTTTAGGTTTTGTTATTTGTTTTTATATGAAGATTTTTTTTATATTGTCCTAAAAATATTAATTAATAAAAAATATTGCGGGTATGCGGATACCCGTATTTTTTTTTAAATACCAAAACTGCACCGCACCCACTAATATATTTACCAAATCCTACTTATTGCGGGCGGGTTTTGCGGGTTTGCAGGTAAAATTGTCATCCCTAGTCGAAACCCATTGGGTTTGTGCTCCATTGTCTCCCAAACGAGGCCTATTAAATCTCCCAACCACATTACGGACTTGTATTAATATTTTCCATTATAAGAAAGTCATACCTCCGAGCAACGAGATAATATATCATGTTTCGGGTGTATATGTCATATCTCTCACAGCAGTTGGGTCCCACAACCTAAAACATAATATAATTTTTCCCGAGGGACACTAAGATTCGTTCAGACATACTCCTAAAATAAATTAAGGAATCGAATTTATGTCGAATATTAAATAAATTAAATCAAAATATGATAAATTCCATATTTAATTTATTAATAAATGAGTATTTGTTTAGTCATGAAAATTTAACGATATAAATTATCGTAATTTATTATATTAATTTTTTACAAATGTATATATATGAAATATGCAATGAATGAATTTATTGAAAATGATTTATCAAATTTAGATAATATTATTTTTTATATAATAACAACAACTAATATTAAAACAAATTCTAAACGAATCAATCAACTCAAATTCATATTTGATTCGATTAAAAAAATAAATTGAATCGAATTGATCTATTTTTATACAAATACATATTACTTTAGAAGCATTTTAAAAAAATACATATTCATTTTAAAGCGATTTTCTCTCTCCAAATCTAAATCATCGTATCAAAATCCAACGATTCAATTTAACTGGAGCGGACTTGTGGGTCCTTAGTCCAAGGAAATTCGAGAAAGCAAGTGGGGCCCAGATCTTGATTATGGTCAAGGCTTACGTGTCAAAATCAGAGACACTTGCTGAACAAGTTGACCACCGTCTGATTGTAAAATCACAATTTCCCATTTTATCATCCATCTCTGTCTCTCTCTCTCCAAAATTCCAAAATTTCGCGGAGCGAGAGACCAATATAACAGCAATCGCCATTTCGAAGAAATAATCGGAGTAAGATTTTGAAGATGTTGAGAGTCGCGGGGAGAAGGCTTTTATCTCTCTCTTCACCGTCGGCGGCGACGGCGCGGAGGCCTATCGCCTCGTCTTGGAATCTAATCAACGGCGCTGATTCATCCTCCTCCTCCGGTGATGATTTTAGATCCAACGGCTTCTATAGCTCCGGATATTTGGGACCTCAGTTTCATGTTCCTTGCCGAGGTCAGTTGGGTTTTTCAGCCGTCTTTTATGATTTCTTACAAATATATTACCTGCTGGGTATGAAGTTTTAATTAATTTTTTATTTTGCGATGCTGATGATTTTTTTCGTTATTTTTAATTTTTTTTTATCATGGTATTAGTAGCGTTGCTTGAGATTATCTTGTTATTAGCTTCCAATGTGATTTTTTTTTTTAAGAAATTGGATCTACATATTTAGATAAAAGTAGATTATTTATTGATTTTTGTTTTATTCACTGTGAGAATAGTATTTAGGTATGAGTTGTTAGTATGTAGCGGTGTTTAAAAAAACGTTTTGAGGCGCCGCCTCGAGGCGCCGAATCGTCGCCTCTAGGCGTCGGCGCGTCGAGGCGGCCGCCTAATACGCCCCAGTCGTTTTTGCCGCGCGAGGCGGGCTGAGGCGGCCGCCTCACGTTCAGCCAACTTTTGTTGTAAGTTGTAATAAGTTATTAATTATTAATTATATTTTTTATAATAAAATTTTTTTTTATGTATCGAATTGTGATTTTTGCTGGACTTTGTCACTTTTGATGGATTTTGTGATTTTTGATAATATTATATATCGAATTGTATTGTAAAAATAATGCAAATTATTATTATTATTTTATTATTATTATTATTATTATATTATTATTATTATATATGCATGATGAAAATTATTATACTCTATAGGATAGGAGCAATGAAAACTATTTAAAATTGTGTCATGATCTCAATTCTAATTATTTCTTTATATAATTTATAAATTTTTAATATCATTAATAAATATTAATTGTGATTTTTTAAAAAAAGATCAACATTAATTATAAAATTTTGAATATACTATGAATGATGGAAAAATGAATGTATTTTGGATTATTGATGTTTTTTTTCCGACTTTCGGTTCGAGGCGCCCGCCTCGCCGCCTCGATGCGGTCCGCCTCACGCCCCAATGGCCGGCCGCCTCGAGGCGCCGCCCCGTATTTTTAAACATTGGTATGTAGAGCCATTTTTGAATGGAAAAGTTTTTCAAGAGAGTAAATTTTTTATTTTTTTTATTTTAAGAACTGTTAGGAATATTGTTAATGAGTTTCAAACCTCAATTCATTTTGCGGGTGGTTATGTCTTTGATGGTGTTTTGTAAAGCCAATAAATTAAGTAATAAGTAATTACCAGCATAATGCAGTAAATGAATACTTGTAAAAGCCTTTTTTTTCTAAAAGAATAAATTTCAACAGAAAATGAAAATCCAAGCATTATGGTGTCTAAACCAAGTTAACCAACTTTTTCTGATGCTGATTGAGGAGCCAAAGTTTGCTCCATAAGTTTCATGACAATAGATATATAATTTATTGAATCAATCTGTTGGTAAGTGGCATTGTTCTGATAAATACCCATGCCGATTCTTATGTTTTTCATCATTAAAGGACGCCTAAGTGTTTTTACTGAGGGTTGAAACAATGTGTGCTTGATAGTAATTTTTAAAAGCACCACTATGTCACTATGATAATCTACAGAAACAATAATCAATTATTTTGTTTTTTTACGTTGTTCTAAAACGCGCTAGGCGCTAATCGGGCGGCGACCCAGCTCCTACGCGGATCGCCGGGGCCTATGCAATTAGTCTGCAAACAGTTAAAACCTAATGTTTTTCAACATCATAAATAATTCAAATCATATAAATTCAATCAAAATATAATAAAATATAAAATCAAAACTCAATCAACCATATCAAACATCAAAATCCTTGGTCAATCCATCAAAAATCCTTTAATTAAGTCCAGAATATGAGGCCAAACTCAAAATCCAACAAAAAAAATTAATAAAACAAAGTTAAAGTTACTAAATCTTTTCTAATCATCCTCTAATTATTCTTCATCCGGTTCAAACTCATTATCCTTAGGTTCTTTCATCATAATCAAAATCCTCTTCATCAAGTTCTCTATATGTAGTATTCCTAGCTCTTTTCCGAGGTTGTAACATTTCATCTGCCCCAGTTGCTTCTCCAACTATCTTCCAAGTAAGCCCCGAACCGAACTTTACTTCATCGTTGCCAGATTCACCACCCTCAACAATCCATCGTTGTGCATTACTAGCATTTTTGCGAGTAATACATTCAATTTCATATCCTTCTCCCGTTTATGCTTGTTCTGAAACTTGCATTAAAGGAAACAATGACTAGATTGTTTAATCGATTCACATCTAGTCTATTTTTTTTTTTTTTTTTTATTTTTTGTGAATCTACATAAAAAATTTAAATAAATAAATTAATATTTATAATTTAAAAAATAAAATAATCAAATATTTTACTAATGTTAAATATTTACCCTCTCAAAGGTGCTCCAATTTCGTTCGCACCCACCCGGATGAACTAATGGTTAATGAATGTTTTTTTTTTGTCATTTTTAAGCAAGTTAGTTGTATGGTGTCCATATGTACGCTACCATGAAACTACAAATTAACATAAATAATTTAAATGAAATATACCAAATCGTATATAATATGCTGATTAATTCAAATGATACTTTGTTTTTACTTGGATTAAAAACACTCGACATGCTTTTGCCGCCATTTCTCTACCAAAAGCTTCATATTTTGTCTTATACGAAGCCAAATCCCCATTTATCACCTTACTTTGCATATCAATGTCATTGGGAAAGAAAGTCTCCACAATCATTAATACCTCGTCCATTACCTTCACATCATATTCAATGCGTGTATCCTTATAATAGTAGTAAGGATTTAATAGATAAGCGATGCAATGCAATGAAGTATCAAGCCGACCTTCGTTTTTGCTATCAATAATCTCCAAGATTAGCCGATAATTATTCTCAATATTGTTTAATACCTCATTTATCTCTTATTTTGCATTTTTTAGCTCTCCATATACAAAACCCATGAATGACTTTCTATCCCCATCAAGTAGTCGAAACACTCTCACCAAAGGTGCAAACACCTCCAAATATTGAGTCACGCCATTCTAAAAAATAGATTGTTTAATCCTAAAAATTATTGCATCGCGCATGATATCGAAGCATTTTTGCCAATGGCAATTGCTTTTCAATGATATCAAAGCATTTTTGCTTTGCGCATGATGTCCAGAATAACGACATATTCACATCTCACTCTTACCTCAAAGGCTCAAAGGGAGTGACCATAGGAAAGGAAGGAGGTCGGTAAGTAAAGTAAGTTGGGGCCGCTCAGTGAAGAAACAACATATTATTTCATCCTAAATATATACTAAGCGTACATTTTTGAACCAATTATAAAGACATTTCAAATTCTTTCACTTTTAGGCTCCGTTTGGTATTACTTTTCAAATATAGATTTTTCAAGTAAAACTTTTGATACAAATTTTTTAGATGTTTGATTGTCAATGATAGATTTTATTAAAAATTTTAAAATATTTTTGATGGATAAGTTTTTTAAGTTGTGTTACGAAAGAAATAAAATAATGATATGAAAAAAAAATTCTACCTCTACCCAAAATTCCAAAATTTGAATTTTTATTAGTAGAGACAAAATAATTTTTTTAATTCTCAAAAATCATATTCTAAATACAATCAAACACTAACAAAAGTTTTGCAAAGAATTTTTGGGATTAAACAATCTTTCCATATACAAAGCCAAATATTTTTCGGAGTTCGTGTGCTATTCACACCATAAACCTCATGCTTGAAAGTATTGAGAAATTACCGAGGTACAAAAAAATCATTGGTAGTGTCAAAGCTTTCATCATTTTTGTGTATGGTTATCATAAGATTTGTCCATGATGAGGTCATTTACAAAACAGAGGGGCATAGTGAGGCCGAGAGTAGCTAGGTTTGCCTCAGCTTTCTTTACTTTACAAAGTTTGATGGAGAAAAAAGAAAGTATGCGAACCATGTTTGCTAGTACAGAGTTGGATGGGTGCATATAGTCGAAGCAAGCTAAAGGGAAAGCGACATTTGCCACGGTGATGAGTGTTTCTTTTTGGAATGGTGTGACTCAATGTTTGAAGTTGTTTGCATCTTTGGTGAGAGTGCTTCGACTAGTTGATGGGGATAGAAAGCCATTCATGGGCTTTGTATATGGAGAGATAAAGAATGCAAAAGAAGAGATAAATGAGGTATTGAACAATATTGAGAATAATTATCAGCCAATCTTGGAGATTATTGATAGCAAAATCAAAAGTCGGCTTGATACTCCATTGAATTGCGTCGCTTATCTATTAAATTTTTACTACTATTATAAGGATACAAATATTGAATATGATGTGAATGTAATGGATGGAGTATTAACGGTTGTGAAAGTTTTCTTTCCCAATGACATTGATATGCAAAATTAGGTGATAAATGAGGAGTTGGTTTCGTATAAGACAAAAGATGAAGCTTTTGGTAGAGAAGTGGCAGCAAAAGCATGTCGGGTATCTATTGATGCTTTTAATCCAGGTAAAAACAAAGTATTCATTTCATTTGAATTATTGCATATTATATAAGATTTAATATATTTCATTTAAATTATTTATGTTAGTTTGTAGTTTCATGGTGGCGTACATATGGACACCATGCACCTAACTTGCTAAAAATGGCAAAAAAGATACTTTCATTAACCACTAGTTCATCGGGGTGCGAACGAAATTAGAGCACTTTTGAGGGGGCAAATATTTAACATAGTTAAATATTTGATTTTTTTAAAATTATTAATATTAATTGATCTATTTAAATTATTTATGTAGATTCACACGAAGAAAAAGAATAGACTAGATGTGAATCGATTAAACAATCTAGTATTTGTTTCCTATAATGTCAAGTTGCAGAACAAGCACAAAAGGGAGAAGAATATGAAATTGGATGTTACTCGGCAAAAATGCTAGTAATGCACAATGATAGATTGTTGGGGGTGGTGAATCTGGTGATGATGAAGAAGTAGAGCCCGGTTCGGGGCTTATTTGGAGGATGGTTGGAGAAGCATTTAGGGCAGATGAAATGTTACCACCTCGGAAAAGAGTAAGGAATGCTGAATACAGAGAACTTGATGAAGAAGATTTTGATTCTGATGATAAGGATAATGAGTTTGAAGAAGAATTAGAGGATGATTAGAAAAAATTAATAACTTTAACTTTGTTAAAGGATGAGGAACTTTAATTTTGTACTTAATTAAAGGATGTTTGATGGATTCACCAGGGATTTTGATATTTGATATGATTGATTGAGTTTGTATTTTATATTTTATTACATTTTCATTGAATTTATATGATTTGGACTATTTATGATGTTGGAAAATATTATGTTTTAACTGTTTGCCTACTAATTGTCTAGGCCCCGCCTAAACGCTGGGTCGCCGCCCGACTAGCTCCTAACGCGTTTTAGAACATTTTCCCGATATATGCCTAATATGTTCTTTCATTCTATAAACTCCTCCGGAAAAAGTTTTTGAACATAACTTGCATTTAACTTTATCCAAGTTATTCGGATCCACTAAAGCCCCATACCTCCATCCAACATCATTTGAGTTTCGTTTAAAAAGGGGACTACACTCCGAATGTGAGGCCGCAGAAGAAGCCATGTCCTACTAAGAATGAATCCATTAATTAGTAATTACTACTAAATACTAATAACTAATTAATTATTAATTAGTATGTCCAAGTAACAATTAATTATTTAACTATCATCATAAACTCTAAAATTTAAAACATTAATCAAATTTATTTACTAATTAAGTAACTACTAATATTTAATTAGTTTTTAACTATTAACAATAAAAAAACACTCAAATTTAAAATTAAAGTGAGTAATTAATTTTAGGGTTTTGGGTCAAATTAACAAAATTAACAGAATAGGGTTGTAGTTAATTAGTTATAATTATTTCTATAAATTAATCATTATTATCATATTTGATTTTTGTTGACAAAAAAAAAAAAAGGCTTACCTTTAGCTTTAGGCAGTGTTCGAATGAGTGAGTGAGATAGAGAAGAAAGAGAGTGGAGCATATAGATTTTTTTTTTACATATATATAACCCAGGGGGTTAGTTAGGCCTCCAAAACGTCGTCGTTTTGAGCGATTAAAAAAAAAACCAAGGCCACCGAGCGTGGCGGCCCTACGCGGCCGAGTAGTGGCGAAATCGACGCTGATTTCACGTCGACTTCTCAGCCGCGCGATTACCTCTGCCGATTAGGTGGTAATTGCGACAACACTAGGCCGATTAGCGAAAATGCGGCTCGTTTTCGAACACTGTTTTTTTATATCATTTTATGGTACATTTATACCTTTTTTCTGGATAACTGTGGATTTTGTACTGAGGGTGCTCTGTAGGACTTTTCCACTTTGCTTGAGGTTAATTGTAGGTAAGAATGTTGTGTGGTAATTTCACTAATTTGCCCTAAATGGATTCATGGAATAGTTGACTTAACTGAAGTATTGGGGTTCCCTATTTGTTTCCATGTTTGGTGAATGTTCTTGGGAGAAAATGAAAACAGGTACTACATAAGTTGTGTAGAAAAATAGTCAAAATGCAGTAGTAGTACCTTTTTGATTCCATTAATGGTGTAAATCATTTTTACAAATTATGATACATATTGGAAGTTGCAAATTTTTACTGTTCATCCCCCCTTCAAAGCACCAAGGATGTAAACTAATGAATATACAACTTCTTGACCAATGCCTAGTGATGCATTGTAATCTTATTATCTTTTATGTATAATCCATGGTTTTTTTCCATTTGTAATGTGTTATGTTATATTATTGTTTGGAATCTTCAGAGAAGATGTGACTCTTGCTGAATGCTGTTTCAGGTTTTTCTTCCGAGTTACTCACACCAAGAAATGATGACAGCATGGTTCCAGGTGTTCCAGCGACAGTGGCAGCTGTTAAGAACCCCACTTCTAAGATAGTATATGATGAATATAATCATGAACGTTATCCTCCAGGTGACCCCAGCAAGCGGGCATTTGCCTACTTTGTCCTGACAGGTGGTAGGTTTGTGTATGCTTCACTGATCCGTCTTCTCATCCTTAAGTTTGTGCTGAGCATGTCAGCAAGTAAGGATGTTCTTGCAATGGCCTCTCTTGAGGTTGATCTCTCCAGCATTGAGCCGGGCAGCACAGTGACTGTTAAGTGGCGTGGAAAGCCTGTTTTCATCAGACGTCGGACTGAGGAAGATGTCAAGCTTGCCAACAGTGTTGATGTCGGGACACTTCGTGATCCTCAACCTGACGCAGAGAGGGTTAAAAACCCAGAGTGGCTCGTAGTTATCGGGGTCTGCACACATCTGGGTTGCATTCCCTTGCCAAATGCTGGTGATTTTGGTGGATGGTTTTGCCCCTGTCACGGTTCTCATTACGATATCTCTGGAAGGATTCGCAAGGGACCAGCACCATACAATTTGGAGGTACCCACTTACACCTTCTTGGATGAGAATAAGATGCTTATTGGTTGATAAGTGTGACGTTCGATGCCAGTGAATCATGGTTATTTGAGACCTCGATTTATTTTGTTTTATTTTATCAGATAATGCCGAAGATAAACGCAGATCTTTGTGTCTTGCCACCCTTTCGTTGGGGTCGGAATACTGTAATTCAGAATAAATTGCCTCGTTTTGACACACATTGTTATTGAACCTAAACTTTCATCGTTTTATTATTTTCTAGCAATGCTAGAACCTTTTTTAAGTTTATAATGATGCTGAGGGCTCTCATGCGCTCATCATATGCATATATTTTTATCTCATTTTTTGTGTGGTGATGTTGTTACATTGATACGACGACTTTAACTTAGCTGCCTAAGAGGTGTGTAGGGCTCAGGATTTCACCTTGAGGTCCTGGGTTCGAATCCAGATAGTGCGTTTCTTGTAAGAGTCTGGGACAACCGGGGGTTTTATCTTCCGGGGTGATTTGGTGGCGGGATTTCTAACGATTCAAAAAAAAAATAAAATAATAATGAATCGAAAATATTATGTGCAGATAAATTATCTGTTTTCTTTCTCTCTCCATAACATAGACGTATTGCCGTGGATTTGCACTATACCATCTTTATCATTCTTATCCATATCATTTGTAGTTAGCGGTAAAAATTCATCCTATTGTGTTGTGTTCGTGTCATATCATGTTTAAGTAAATGAGAACATGGTTTGTTTAATAATTATGTCAAAATTCTTGAACTCATAACTGATTAATAAAGAGGCAAATTTCTGTGTCAAACACAATTACATTACTGATACAATTACCTTGATATGATTACACGTTTAACCAACAAATACTTGGTCGTAAATGATTACTCATGTCGCGTTAATACAAATACACTAATATTATTCGTTTATAAACAAATAAATATGTTGAGATAGTGTAACATAAATACAATATAATCAATAAATTGATTGACACAATACGACAGGATTATTAATCGTGTTATCTTATATTATCCCAAATTTGAAAAATTCGTGTCGTATCCCATATTAATACCTCAAATTGTGGTACACCACTATGTCAACCCAATTATCCTAGCTTTGCAATTGCCCATAATTGAGTACAGATTATAGTTGTGGTAAAACAAAGTTCCGTATTGGGAAAACATGTAGATAAATTCAAGAGACTTGGAAATGAGCACATGGATTTTTTGGACAATACAAATAAATTAATAAGATTCTTTTTTTTGGAAACATTGGAAATCCTGCCGTCAAACTACTCAATCTGGGCTTAAACGGAGTAAGTAAAACTCATGATTGCCCCAAGCTCTTACAAGAAGTGTATCCCTGGATTTAAAACCTAAGACTTGACAACCAAATCTTAAATCTTATACCAACAAGCCACAACCTTGGGGACAGATTCTAAACATTTTCAGGTTTTAAAAGCTAAAAGCTTAAGCTGTGTCAATATGATATGCATGATGCATCTCAAAATTTCTGCAGAGTACAAACATGAAAATTCTCAAGTAATTCCCTCTCCCTTAAGAACATATACTGAACAAGTGTAATAACCTTGACTGCTCAATTTGCTGTACCTTCTATTATGATGCCAACACAAAAATTTGGAACAATCTTTTCATCAATCTTTGTCATTTCTCAAAGATGCCCTTAACATATACCATCCCTTTTTCACTTAGCTGAAGCTCCTTTCTCATTTGCTCAACTTGTTGGTCATCCCCTTGGACAAGGATCTCGGACAGAGTCCCGTCTTCTCCAACTATCATTTTAACTTTAATTTGCTCTTTCCTTGAAGCTCGCTTCCAGTAATATGCTCCCCTGCATACCATCCAAAAAAACATTAGTACTTCAAGCTAAATTTTCATTTGGTGACAGTTGTGACACTTGACAGAACACAGGCTGCTTGCACTTACGCTAAAGGACTTAGGATGGTGATCCAGAACCAATTATTGCCAATATCCGGATAGGTTATGGTAAGAACAAGGCCAACACTTGCCAAGCTGATGCAGGTACAGAATGTGAGTAATGCTGCTTGGCCTCGACTTGGAACCATCATGCCTTCAAACCTTCAAAAACATTACAAGGATCACATGTCAATGTAATGTTAATAGAAGTAACCAACCGGAGGCCTTTGCCCTCTTGTTTATCATATCAAATAAAAAGTTCACTTCAGAACTCAACATTCAGCATTAGTCCTTTGACATTAGGTAGTAGTACCGGTGTGTCTAGGAGTACTTCATGTAGAAACACTTTCAAGTAAATAGCACATGCTTATCAATTGCTTATTTAGAAAGTACTTCAAGTCCCTTATTTTCGTAGAATTGCGATTGATCCTAAAAACCATATTTGTCTACCTCAGCCAAACATTAAGGGGGAAAAAGTGCTGTTTTGGTAAATGCTTTTCTAATAGTTCCAAAAGCACTCTACAAATCACCCTACATCAATGAAGCTACTAGTTCGAATTTGGATTAAAAGAACATTCAACTGTAATGATGGAAATGAAACCATGGGAAAACTTCTACTACTCATTAACTATATAGCATTCTGATCACTGTGATTGTGTCACTATACATCCCATATGAACACATAAGCTTCATAGGGCGGTGCAGTACACACGAAGGCTTCCGCAATGGCGGGGTATGAGGACAGATGTACACAGCCTTACTCTTATAAGCAAAAGATACTATTTGCAAGAATCGAACCCCTGACGCCACGCCAGGTCACCATAGAAAAATCTTTACCGCTACTCCAAGTGTCTCAGTACACACGAAGGCTCCCGCAATGGAGGGGTATGAGGACAGATGTACAGAGTCTTACTCTTATAAGCAAAAGATACTATTTGCAAGAATCGAACCCCTGGACGCCAGGTCACAACAGAAAAATCTTTAACGCTACTCCTAGTGTCTCCCTATAGCAAAAAAAAAAATCTAATAACACAAAATTGTGAACAGTACATAAGATAAGAGGATGAGACACTAGTGGCTTACGTTACAACCTCTCCTCTATCAGTTACCGCAAAATTATTGCGAGTAAAGAATGACAAAATCTCTCCCGCAACTTGATTCGGTGCCTTCTTATTACTTTCTCCTTCTCCTACAAACGTCTTTTGCACTATCTGCAACAATAATGAAATTAACCCCCATAACACATTTCAAGCATTAGACAAAAAACCCAGTTCTTAAAAAGTTAAAATTTGTTAAAAATGAAGTAAAAACTCATAAACCTTTGATTTAACTGAGCGTTTGATGAGGGACCAGAGGCCAGGAACAGAGATGACAAACAAGCCAAGGGAAGTGTAGTAGCTAGCCAATGAATAACCCACGGTGCTCTCTGCTAGTAGGTACAATGACAGAGGGTTATTTTGGTCATGATTGTTGATGTGTTCAATAAGAGCTGAAGTAGATGATAACAGAGGCTCTTGCATGGCTACAGCAACTGCCAGCTGCTGCTTCTTGGCTCTTGTTGATAATGGTGGGTTTGGTGGAATTGGAGCTTGCCTTAGCCATGATTGCTGTTGAGTTGAGTCTTTGAAGCTGCGTTTTGAGTGAAGAGAGAATGAACAGAGAAGCTGTGGGGTTGGTGATGATGATGGTGATAGCTTTGCTGCCATTTTTAGTTTTGCAGGAGAATCAGAAGTTGAGTTTTGAGCTATGCGATTTATTTCATGGTTCGGTTTTTGTATGTGATGGTCAGCTATTTGAATGGCCCAGATTTAATAGCATCTTTGGTAGCTAAAACGACACGTTTCTGAACAAATGAAACGACTGGTATTGGTTAAAACGACATTCTCAAGATAGAAAAATTGATATGAAGAAAAGAGTTCATTGTGTGTTTAAAAAAAAAAAACTATATCCAACTACTCTATAAATTATCATAACTTTAGTTATTATAGTTTTGAAAAATACAAACTTTAATCATGCCGTTAATTTTATTTATTTATTAATTGAGTCATTTTTCATCTAATTTTAAAAAAAAATTTATTATATTTATATAGTTTTTGGGTATTCAATTCACTTAACACTGATCAGGTAAAAAATAACTCAAAATTAACACAAAATATTTAATGTCTTGGACTAATGTTTATATATAATTTTGAGGCATATATAATACATTTAGGGTAATATTTCCCCGATTATGTGTTGTAAGAGTTACGGGCAAATTCATTGCAAGATGTAACAAAACTTTTGGAAATGTAATACAACACGGTTGAATCTCTGCTTGAAAACTTATTCAAGAGAAATATTATATTTGTTATGAAGAAGCCGTGTCCAATTTATAGGCAATCAAAGATGGTCTCTAAAAGACATAATTTTTAGTCACCAAAAGTCATGTATTTTGGCACCAAAAGACACCAAATTCGATATTAATCGGTTACTTTATATGTTTAATTTTTGTTTTCCTGATGCGTCAGCATAAGGTAATAACCGAACCAAACTAAATTTATGATCTTCATATTATATAACATCTTACATTGATAAATTAACCATTTTACATTGAATATATGTATAAATAAAGATTTTCAAGTCCAGGCGCCGATATTATCCAGACTTGTATTTTCTTAAATAAAACAACGTTGATTTATGGGTCAATGAATAAAACAACGTTATTTTATTGAACAAAACACGCGTTAATTTTTTTTTAAAAAAACCACAACATCAAAAATAGAAGTGCGCCTATGATTTGTGGGGAGACATTGTAAATTTCTTTCAAGATAGCAAATTCTCTAAAGTAACTCGTAGCATGTGGTATTAAGATGACTAGTCGGGAGACCACGCAATGCGCGGGTTTATTTAGATACAATTCCAACTGTTATTGTTTGTCTATAAGATCTTAGTTTTACTTGTAAGATATTTTGCGATTTTGTAAGCTCTTAAAAAATAATTCCCTAAATATCTCATGTGAAAACCTCACAAGCTTATCTAATTAAGAATTTTTTGCCATATAAATCTTTTTTTTCTCAAGAATTATCTTCATTCCTTCTTGGAACATAAGAACCGTATGATTCTGTAGACCAATGATAGACAAAATGGTGAGAAACCTCTTTTCAGTGATTACGCTGTTAGTATGTATATATAATTCTTTGCCATATAAATATTTTTTTCTCAAGAATTATCTCCATTCCTTCTTGAAACATAAGAACTGTCTGGTTCTGTAGACCGATTATAGAAAAAATGATGAGAAACCTCTTTTCAGATGAGTGATTAGGCTATTGGTATGTATATATACAATTCCATAACTTTAATGTTATTTAATATTGTTCAACATAATCTTATATTAGTTTAAAATTTGATCTTTCTGGTTTAGAAAATTCTATCAAAGCTTGGCATATGCAACTCAAGCTATAATCGATTCCAATATTTGCATACTATTTTTCTTGGATGCTTATTTAAAAAAAAAAAAAAAAAATCAAATTACTGCATTTGATTTATAAATTTTAATATTTAAATGTATAATCTAAAAAATCAAACCATCAGTTTTGGTGATGGAGATGGTAGACTTCAACTTTTGGACTATCATGATTATCAGCTTCTTTGATATTGTTGATTATGAATAATCCATAACCCTCTAAGTGATATGTGGCCTTAAAAATCACCCAAATTCAAAACAAAAAATGACTTAAATTATCTAAATATAATGGCAATAAAGAGTCCAATCAAATTTCATAAACTCAATCCAATTTGATTTTTTTTTTTTTTTTGATTGATCCCGACAGATAAAATCTTAAGCTTTAGTGGGTTTGGGTGCAAGATTCGAACTTTCCCTTTCATTTAATTTTTCACTTCAAATTTTATTGTCAACTAAATAAAATTTTGACATCACAGCGAGCCAAACCATCAAACAATACTTTTCGAACTCCATTAACGTACAAGATTGCTTCCTTTGTCTACTCCTAACCTATTTGATCAATTTCTTATTCGATTTTTACTTTTTAGTGACTCCATCTTTGTTTATGAATCAATAATAAAAATAATATTTCTAACCACCAAGAAAAAGAAATATCGAATTAAGTTGGATAATCAATTACATATTTTTCAATGACGTGGCGATGGAAGGAGGTGTGATCATATGGTGAAGAATCATCGTCGCCGATTGGAAGAGAGAAAATTCTCATACCAAGATGCATCAAAAATTGTTAGCATGAATAACATTGAAAAAATCAGTGTTAATGTAGACCATTTCTTCCATTTGTAATCGAAGTGCCTTAATTGCACCATTCTTTTCAACCAATTCACTCAAAATCGTAATAATAATAAGAGTGTGGGATGTAGGGGTGTTCGCGGTGTGATTTTTTCGTTTTTTACTTCAAACCGCGCGGGCTGGCAGTTTGGGAAATTAGAAAACGAAACCGCAAATTTGATAAGGAAAACCGTGGCGGTTCGGGTTGGCGGTTTAGCGGTTTGGGCGGTTCGGGTCGGCAGTTTGGATTATAAATTTTTTAAGAAAATTTTGTGTGTTTTCACATTATAATTGAAGAAAAAATTACATAATTTTCATTTATTCATTACATATTATTATATGATCATTAAATATCTTAATTTTCATAGTTAAAGAAGAAGAAAAATAAAAAATAATATTTAATTTGAACGCGGGTCGGCGGTTTAGGCGGTTCGGGTTGCGGTTCGAGTCAAAATTTACGGTTTGGGCGGTTCGCGGTTTGACATGGGTCAAACCGCACACCGACCCGAAATTTACGGTTCGATTCGGTGCGGTTCAAAATCAATTTTAATATTTTTTCAAACCGCGCGGTTCGGTTCGCGGTTTTACCCGAAATTATATTCACCCCTAGTGGGATGCATTGAAGCCATGGCTCTATAAAATAGGATTAGGAAATTATGTAACCGGCAAGATAAATATTTACAACGTAAGAGTCACAAAACGAATCACCGATATTTATGAATTAATTTATTACTCTTCACCCTTTTAATTTAGAGTGGATTAAGGAGGAGTAAACCAAGAGCCATTGCAACATTAATGATTTACAACCATCAACATATATTGATTAATTTAGTTCTCTCACATTTTAAAGAGAGAGTTGAATTTAGAGTGGATTAAGGAGTAGCAAATCAATAGTCTCACAAATCAAAGGAGAGAAACATATTCATCCTAAAATTAATGAAGTAACTTATTTTCCTTGGGGGTTATTGAAGTAAATATTTCTATAACGTATGAAATAAAATAAAATCATGTGATGATGTAAGATAAAATGAATTTCGGATCTTTTATTTTCAATATAAATTTTTTATAAATTGACACTGACAATTAATATAATTGCATGTAAAGGGGAAAAAAAAGAGAAAAAAAATAAAACGTTTACTTGGAAACCCAAAGAGTCCAACAACATCATAACTCATAAGACCACAAAGATTGCCGTCAGCTTTTGACTATCGAAATGATGAAGCTATTCCAATGGCTTGGCACTAGCTTTTAGCCCAGCCAAAACATTACAATTTTATTTTATTTTATTTTATTTTATTTTTTTACTTTACAAAATTACAAACATCAAATACAATTTGGGATTCTAAATTTTTTTTCTCTTTTCAACATTTCACGTACTATAGTTCTACACAAACTCATTTATAATCACATTTTTAAAAAATAAAATATAAATATAAATATAAAATCAATGAAGGGAATCATCCTTCACCCACTTGTTTTCACATAAATAGAGATGTGACTTAATCGAGTCGTATTGTGTTGGTTCTATTTAAATAATAATTGAATCGTATTGTGTTCGTTCTATTTAAATAATATAGGCTCATTCTGTCATTCATATTTCATGTTAGACTTAATTTTCTAAAAATTGATCCGACAAGGCATATTCATATATTATTACATCGAAATTTTAAATTTTAAATTTTATAATTATTTTATTTATTAATATTATTAAATTATCCCTAAATTAGTAGTTACCAATGGTAATTTTGAGTTTTTATATTTGATCATATTATTTTAAAAATATTTACTAAATCACTGTGCCTATAATGTGAGTTTGATGTGGACTTATTTGAACTCCCGTGTTATGTCGACCAATATTTTTTTATGTCGATTCAACCCAATCTAAGTATTTAATTGTGAAGGTTAAATTAACCGAACTATCTCCTCAATGATATTTTGAGATATTATTCAAAATCAAATCAAGGAAGCAAGCAAGCAATTGGGATAAAATAATGAAATAAAATTCAAACAATGACAATTACAACTCAAATATGACAAAGACTTGTTTAACAATAGTAATTTCATATTTCATGAACATATTTATCAATTTGGTACAATCAATCAATCGTCAATAATTCATTATATTTAATTAATAACATCATATTAACTTAAAATCAATTGATTGCATAAATTAATATCCACAAATATAAAAAATATATATATGAGAATGTTAATCATTTTATGTGGAAATTATCATATTTCCATTTGATAAATAGCGTAAGTTAACTCTCCCATCAAAATTATAATAGTTATTGTTCCATTTGGATGGGTCTGGCATTTATTGTTATATATATAGTGATGGTTGAAAATATAGGGGGTTTGGTATAATTTTTCAAAGTAAAAGGAAATTTGTTGCAATTGATTTGAAATTTTGAATTGGTGAAATTAAAACGACGTCGCATGGCCATTATCATTCTTATCTGTCCACGACTCCACCACGTATTCTAATTCATAATGTTGATAGTGATTTTTATGATCAAGTGTTTTGGACGGCTCGGCAATGGCAGAGATGAAATTTCTTCTTTTGGGAGGACGAATATTCTGAGGGTATTCAGACATGGTCTCCTGATTTTGGCTGACCTGAGGACATAACATGGGGCATATATCAGAGACCGACAACAGCAGAGTCGACCCCGACCATATTTGCCCGGCAGCTCGGATCGGTTTTTTCTTCTCCTGGATCGGAAGAATGAGCTCGGATGTTATGGGTCAGGTCGGAAGTAATTGCATTTGGTCGGGACAATGTTTGGCCATCCTCATGACGCCCGACGTGTGACCGAGATCATTTGGACATTTCCCCCTAACATGCACCGCCGCTTGAAAGATCTTTACAGACTGTCTTCATGATTGTTGAGTGTGGCAGTGCCCAAAACAGAATGATTTAATGAAGAGTCAGATGACAGGTTTTCTTTCGGCGAGATAGTTGGGGCAGATAGCCCATCAATCGGCAGGAAAACCACGTGGCTGACGTTATAAAGATATGTGAATAGTGTTATTTTTTCCTTAGTATATAAAAAGGGGAGTAATCTCATTTGTAAGGGTTAACAAATTTTCACTCAAGCACTACTTTTTGTAAAAAATACAACAAGTAAACAGTTTGGTAATACTTGACCACCCTTGAAAAAAAGGTCGGTCGAGCTAGGTTCAGTAATAAAACCAGTACTCTACTTTGTTCCCGTGGACGTAGGTTGGATCTATTCCGCCGAACCACGTAAATTATTTGTTGATTTTGTGTGTCTTTATCTCATGCTAAGTTTGCTTTTGGCCCCATAACCAAACAAATTTATGGTTGAAGGAGGATTGCTCTGGGAGCGATATCACAAACTTTCCACTGGACGAAAATCACATGTCAACACATAACAAAACTCGTTGATGTTTGGGAGTGATACAAAAGAATTTTTGGAATATGGTTGCAAGTATGACAAAGACTTGTTTCATTTTAGACCATTTTACCAATTTCCCGTTCAAATGTTTTATCTTTTTTCCTCTTTTTTCTTCTTTTACCTCCATATTATCTAAAACAAAATGAAATCAATAAAATAGAATTAAAAAATGGAGATGCAAAATGTTACCGATTAGAGTGAAAAGATAGAAGAATAAGAGTTGAAATAGAAGAATAAAATAATCAAAATGGTTGTGTGATGACACCCATTGCATAGCCGTCGCACACGAGAACTGTGTGATAGGTGTGCGACGACACCTATCGCACAACTGTGTATACAAGAATGACCGTACGGCAGGTGTGCGACGACACCCATCACATGATCATTTTGGGTAATAACTCACAATGTCCTTCAAATATGATTTTTAAAGGGAATTAAAATATTTTTCTTAAGATTACCATATATCCGTACTTATTGTTATGAAAAAAGATAAATAACATGTCTTTTGGAATATTTAAATACTATTTTGGATTTTTTTTTATGAATTAATTTTATAAATTTAGTTTTAAAATAAATCTCAGAAGCCAAACATAATTAAGAATAAAAAATTATAGTGTTTACATAAAGAGATAAAAAAATACAGAGAAAGAAAGTTATGATTTGTTCTTATGACATTGAAGTATTTTGTTCTCTTTATAATATTACTAACATAGAACCCGCACGATACGCAGGTTCATTTTGATTCTCGGTATATGATTTGTGATTGAAATTATAATTCAATTAGAAATATCTTATAGGAAAAAATATAATATGAAAAATATCAAATTATGAATAAATACTTCATAAAAAAATAAAAAGACAACCACAAACATAACATAAAGAAATTGTTCCATGTTAAAAGTAAATTTTCATAAAGATAATGAGTATTTCTAGTCCATTGGCGAACACACTCATATATGAGTGTGACTTGTCATTGGATTGTTGCATCATAGAACATGTAAAAATGACTTATTGCATTTATAGTTTTTGATGAACAACATACTGCACAAAATATTTATAAAATGATGAAAGTAATTTTTGATGAATATGGTTTATTAGGTGAAATTTTAACAGTTGGATTTGATAATGTGTCTGCAAATACTGCATCAATCACTGATTTAATATAAAAAAGCGAACCAAATTTAAAGGGTCGATTTTTTCATATTCGTTGCACATGTCATGTCCTTAATTTATGTGTTCAAGATGGTTTGGAAAAATTATCACATTTCATTGATTCTATTAAGAAAACATCTAATTGTATTTGGTCATATTCTCAAGTTAGGAGAGAATGGACAAAGTTTTGTAAATTTAATGATATTAAACCGATAAAATTTTCACGAGATGTTCTAACACGTTGGAATTCAACTTATTTTCTTTTATGTCAAGCTTTGCAATACAAAGATG
The DNA here is from genome assembly GCA_019454045.1 of Zanthoxylum bungeanum. Classification (NCBI taxonomy): domain Eukaryota; kingdom Viridiplantae; phylum Streptophyta; class Magnoliopsida; order Sapindales; family Rutaceae; genus Zanthoxylum; species Zanthoxylum bungeanum. The sequence goes on from SKCR01011741.1 coordinate 52,420, forward strand.
CATTATGTAGTTTTTTCTCAACATATCACACTTTTTCCTAGTCAATGAGAAATTTGTGAGGTCCGGCCATGAGGGAATGCTCTGTCCCCATACCGATGATGGGCACTTGGTGAGACGTAACCTGACCCCGAGGCAACAGAAGAAATAGCACCGGCGAAACGAATCCAGCCCCGAGCTGGATGGAACAAGATAGCCTCGGCGGAACGAATCCAGCCCCGAGATGGTGGAACATAATAGCCTCGGCGGAACGAATCCAGCCCTGAGCTGATGGAACAAGATAGCCTCGACGGAACGAATCTAGCCCCGAGTAGGTGGAACAAGATAGCCTCGGCGGAACGAATCCAACCCCAAGCTGGTGGAACAAGATAGCCTCGATGGAATGAATCCAGCCCCGAGCTGGTGGAACAAGATAGCCTCAGCGAAACGAATCCAGCCCCAAGCTGGTGGAACAAGATAGCCTCGGCGGAACGAATCCAGCCCCGAGCTGGTGGAACATAATAGCCTCGGCAGAACGAATCCAGCCCCGAGCTGGTGGAATAAGATAGCTTCGGCGGAACGAATCCAGCCCCGAGCTGGTGGAACAAGATAGCCTCGGCGGAACGAATCCAGCCCCGAGCTGGTGGAA
>SKCR01011742.1:0-53387 GCA_019454045.1 Zanthoxylum bungeanum
AGTTACATTCTAACTCCTATTTTTGAGACAATGGTTACTTATTAACGTGCCAATGAGACACTGACAGAAAATGGCTCTCAATACGGTGATATGAAGAATGTTATATTTGATGAGTCATTTTCGATCTCTATATATAAACAACCTGTAGGCATGGCATTTTTGCATGTGAAACCCGATGATGAGTCTCAGTTGGAGGCACTACCTTTTTAGCTAAGGATATTGCGAGAAACAGAGGTCGGAAGGGGAAATTCAGAATAAGTACGTCATCAAGTTTATTTCACAAGCTCACTGTCTTCGTTAGTGCTGCGTTCGTTACTTCATTCGAACGTCAGGCAGATTGCGGGCGTTTGTGTCGCGTTCGAGGAAGTGTTCGAACGGCGTAGGTGTTTCTGGTTTTGCTGCTACCTCGCACCCCAGCCCAATTTAGCCCCCCAAAGCCCATGAAACACATCCCAAATTAAAGAAATAAATATTAATTTAAACATTAAACATTAAATAAAATATTTAAACCATTTACCAATTAAATAAAACATTTACCTAACTTAAACTAAAATCATGCCTAATTTAAATAATTTGAATATATCATATACTAAAATTAAAAAAAGATATGCCTAATTAAAACCAATCAAATATTTGACTTCCTAATCTAATAAGACATCTACCAATATAAAATAGTTGACTTCCTAATTTAAAATATTTTGTCCCCCCCTCAATCTTGTGTATACCATCCTTAGGACTCATAATTTGGAAACTAGATCTCTTCCTTGTGAGACAAGGGCAAACCCTAGCTCTCTTCTATATAAACAACCCCTAACCAAAGCCATCCTCTCCTGGACACATATGATTCACGCCCAAAACACTTCACATATACACAAAAAGAGAACAAAGAGCCCTAACCATCTCGTCCATAGCCGAGACAACAAGAGCCTCAATCCTCCACCATAACCGAATCCACTACAAGCAACAATCCTCCATAGCCGAATCCAAAGCACCAATAACCACCATAGCCGAATCCAAAACAAACCAAACTCACCCTTAGCCGAATCCAGAACACCAAAAATCCTTCAAAGTCGAGACCACTACAAGCAATAACCCTCCTTAGCCAAATAAAACCACTCCCCTCCTGCACCGAGAACACATCCCCCCATACAGCCCTTACAACCACTAAAACACCCCCTAACAAACACTCAAAAACAGCCCATGAATCACCTTAAAACAGCAGCCCAAATCCTCTTAAAACAGTCCCTAAAAACCCTAAAAACAGTAACACAAAAACTGCATAGATAATCTTAAAAATAATCACACACAACTGCACTAAGAACCCACGCAAACTTGGAACAGTTCATTGAAAATGTTAAAACAGGTGGCCTGAGCAGTGAGCAACAAGACAGAGGCCGAACAGGAGCAGAACGGAGTTCGAACCGCAAGCAAAACAGCAAAGCAGTGAGCTAGGACGCTGAACCAGTGAACCAGAGAAGTTGAAGAGTTGTACCCTTCCGACATCCGTGAAACGCAAGCCTGAAAGTTGGCTAAAAGGTTAGACCTGAGGGTACTTTTCACACTCATCTTTATTTCACCTTTGTTATTTATTTGGATTGTATTTTACTTGTTTGTTAAATCTTGCTTGTGTATGATGTGTGTTGTGGGTATTGAATGAATGAGAGATGTGTCAACTCTCACGGTATATCGGATGGAAACCCGGACATAAATTTCATAGCCGATTCCGAATGGACGGTAATATGATCTGTACTTGGGACACAACTCCACGTACCGCTTGAGTAAACGGCACCCTCTTTTGTTTTGTGTTGCTTTTGTTTATTTATTTTTCGTCACTTGAATTCTGTATGTTGTTTATTTATGCATGATTCAATCGAGCGCATGGGCTTAGTAAGTGGAATGAAAGATCCCCTATGGGGAGGGGCTAAAGCCCTTTACCACGATGATTTGCCGCGCCGGTTGATGTGTGTTCGGTTGGATGCAAGATACGTTCAACCGGGCATACTTAATTTAATATTAGTGTCTTTATCTTTTTATGCATGGTTCAATCAAGCGCATGAGCTTAGTAAGTGGAATGAAAGATCCCTTATGGGGAGGGGTTAAAACCCTTTACCACAATGCTTTGCCACGCCGGTTGAGGTGTGTTCGGATTGGATGTAAGATGTGTTCAATCGGGCATACTTGGTTTTGATATGATTGGCTCTATTTTTGTATGTGTGATGTGACGCGCATGGGCTTAGTATGTTGGTCTAAAGGTCATCTCTTTGAGAGACCAAGAGCCCCAAAAGGCCACCTTACGGCAGTACTTCGCCGCGCCCCTTTATTTTGTTGTTTATGTATTGCGTCCCATTTCATGTGTCAGGTCTGTTCCCGTTCGAACACGTTTACGAACGCAACTCGAACGCGCATGCATTTTGCCTTATCATGCATCAGGTCTCATTTCCGTTCGAACGCGTTCACGAACGCCATACGAACGTGAGCATTCTGTTTCATTCCCGTTCGAACGCGTTAACAACGCCATACGAACGTGAGCATTCTGTTTCATTTCCGTTTGAACGAGTTAACAAACGCCACACGAACGTAAGCATTCTGTTTCATTTCCGTTCGAACGCTTTAACAAACGCCACACGAACGTAAGCATTCTGTTTCATTTCCGTTCGAACGCGTTATCAAATGCCATACGAACACGAACCTGCTGTTTACCGTTCGAACGCGTTTACGAACGCTACACGAACGCGAACACACTGAACTGAGACATATTCATCACATGCCATGTATAATTGTTTCTTAGGTGATTGCTTTATGGAACCACGCATAGTCAATCTTATCTTTGTGCACGTAATAATGAAAAGCATGTTTATTCCATTAGTTGCGTCACTTGCCTTAGTCTTGATTTAACGTATTACGATTCATATACCTATTCCATGATGACTTTGGAGTATTATTTCTTGTGATATATCGGATGGAAACCCAGACATAAATTCCGTAGCCGATTCCGAATGGACGGTAATGTGGTCTGTACTTGGGATACAATTCCACGTATCACTTGAAAAGTGCTCACATGTATGCTTGTGTGGTTATTATGTATGCTTGTGTTTTCATGAATATGATATGCTGAATGAAGTTGTATGTTCATTGTTACTTTGAGGTATTTTCAGGCATGTGTTCTTAGATATGAGATATATGTGAAATGTATGTATAAGTGTTATTTTGTACCCGTGAATATAGAAGCATGATATTCTTAGGAATAAGTGTTACTTAAGTCTGATTAAATTATTATGTAAATCCTTTCATTACAAGTGGCATGAGTAAGGGACCATTCCGAACCAACGGTTTGAGGTATTCCCTTGCGAGGGGTGAGTGCGGCCTTAAATCATATTTTCCCGGTTCACACCGGGTGGCGACTCCATTATTCTCCGGTTTAGTCCCCCGCGGGCTACTCCGTACTCCCACCTAGGCCGCGAGCCTAGGACAGCATGCGTCGCCCCAGATTTCTGTGTTCCCACACAACCTATATTTACCTCCGAAAAACATACTTTTTAGTTATATAATTAAAATTATTTTATTATTATTATTTTCGAAGCTTGTGTATATTTTAGTACCTTTTGTTACATTCCCATTTTCCCCCATTTGAAAAGCATTTGCGACAATAAATCCACAAAAAAACATAAAAGAGACTCGCTTCATAAGAGAATGTTGGGAAAAAAATTAGTTTTAATTTATTACCCCATGAGTGGCTGCATGTTTACGTCCATTTTGCTCGTATTCACTTGATGTCCATTTTTCTCTTCTGGGGCTGTATAGAACGTTCTACCAAATGTGGTGTTTGGGAGGTGAAAAGGAATAGAAGTGAGGTAACAAGACCAATGAGGTAATGTTGTAATTTTAGAGACAGACTTGAGAGTATTAGACAAGTTTTTTGAAGCCATTTTTTAAATTTAAGCTTAGCATGATCGGTAGTGAAGTGAAGCCACTCATATATAATCGGTAAGAAATTTAAGCTTAGCTTGATAGGTAGACAAAGATCATGACCATGAATCAATTGAAAATTAAATGCACAGGTAAAATGACAACATGAATTAGCACGCTCCAGACAGTGACAATTAACAATTGACAATTAACAATTAACTACAGCAATGTACTTCTTTCCTAAAATTCAGTACTCTATCATGACCGGGAATCAAAGTTTCAATTTTAGAGGCTCACACTGGTAAAATGACAACATGACTTAGCAAGATACAGTGACACAATGACACAATGACAACAAACATTAGCACGCTCCAGTGATAGACAGTGACAGTTAAATATAAGTAAAATAACAACTGCAGCACTGTACTTTCCTAAAATGCAGCTCTCTCTGTTGTTACAGAGAAGACTTACTTAGCAATGTGAAAATAGACTAGAGATGCACATAAAGAGAATATAATGATCAAACCAACTGGACTACTTTGTTATTAAAAAAAAATCAATAGGAGTAGCTCAATAGTAGAGTAGCCTCTTTTGAGTCTATATAATAATAAATAAGGGGAAAATTGACTTTAATTATAATAGTAGTTTTTGTTACTTGAAATAATTTAAATTTTTTGTGCTAACAACTTTTAGGCATTTATTATCATAATATTGTTCCGCCTACACCTTAAATAAAGACAAAGACAATAAAATTCTATTTTACTATTGATGTTTCATATTTTAACAGAGAATAAATAAGGGGTTCAAAAGAAAAGTTAATTAAAATAACTGATTCCGTGTATTCTGGAACAACAAGACATGATGTCATACATTGTCGCGACAATGAGTAATCATTGGTGCGATATTGAGAGGTAGATACATAAGTTACATTCTAACTCCTATTTTTGAGATAATGGTTACTCATTAACGTGCCAATGAGACACTGACAGAAAATGGCTCTCAATACGGTGATATGAAGAATGTTATATTTGATGAGTCATTTTCGATATCTATATATATAGACAACCTATATTTACCTTCGAAAAACATACATTTTAGTTATACAGTTAAAATTATTTTATTATTATATTTTCGAAGCTTGTGTATATTTTAGTACCTTTTGTTACATTCCCAAATTTTCCCCCATTTGAAAAGCATTTGGGATGTACACAACAAATCCACAAAAAAACATAAAAGATACCCGCTTCATAAGAGATTGTTGGGAAACAAATTAGTTTTAATTTATTACCCCATGAGTGGCTGCATGTTTACGTCCATTTTGTTGGTATTCACTTGATGTCCATTTTCCACTTCTGGGGCTGTATAAAACGTTCTACCAATGTGGTGTTTGGGAGGTGGAAAGGAATAGGAGTGGGGTAACAAGACCAATGAGGTAATGTTGTAATTTTAGAGACAGACTTGAGAGTATTAGACAAGTTTTTTGAAGCCATTTTTTTAAATTTAAGCTTAGCATTATCGGTAGTGACGTGAAGCCACTCTTATCTAATGGGTTGGAAATTTAAGCTTAGCTTGATCGGTAGACAAAAATCTTGACCGGGAATCAATTGAGAATTAAATGCACAGGTAAAATGACAACATAAAATAGCACGCTCCAGACAATGACAATTAACAATAACTAACACTGTACTACTTTCCTAAAATGCAGCACTCTATCATGACCGGGAATCAAAGTTTCAATTTTAGAGGCTCACACTGGTAAAATGACAACATGACTTAGCAAGCTACAGTGATACAGTGACACAATAACAACAAGAATTAGCACGCTCCAGTGATAGACAATGATAATTAACTATAAGTAAAATAACAACTGCAACACTGTACTTTCCTAAAATGCAGCTCTCTCTGTTGTTACAGAGAAGACTTACTTAGCAATGTGAAAATAGACTAGAGATGCACATAAAGAGAATATAATGATCAAACCAACTGGACTACTGTGTTATTAAAAAAAAATCAATGGGAGTAGCTCAATAGTAGAGTAGCCTCTTTTGAGTCTATCTAATAATAAATAAGGGGAAAAATTGACTTTAATTATAGTAAAAGTTTTTCTTACTTGAAACAATTTAAATTTTTTGTGCTAACAACTTTTAGGTATTTATTATCATAACATTGTTCCGCCTACACCTTAAATAAAGACAAAGACAATAAAATTCTATTTTACTATTGATTTTTCATATTTTAACAGAGAATAAATAAGGGGTTCAAAATCAAAGTTAATTAAAATAACTGATTCCGTGTATTTTGGAACAAAAAGACATGATGTCATACATTGTCGCGACAATGAGTAATCATTGGTGCGATATTGAGAGGTAGAGACATAAGTTACATTCTAACTCATATTTTTGAGACAATGGTTATTATTAACGTGCCAATGAGACAATGACAGAAAATGGCTCTCAATACGGTGATATGAAGAATGTTATATTTGATGAGTCATTTTCGATCTCTATATATAAACAACCTATATTTACCTCCGAAAAACATACATTTTAGTTATACAGTTAAAATTATTTTATTATTATATTTTCGAAGCTTGTGTATAGTTTAGTACCTTTTGTTACATTCCCAATTTTCCCTCCTTTGAAAAGCATTGGCGAATTACACAACAAATCCACACAAAAAACATAAAAGAGACCCGTTTCATAAGAGAATGTTGGAAAAAAAATTAGTTTTAATTTATTACCCCATGAGTGGCTGCATGTTTACGTCCATTTTGCTCGTATTCACTTGATGTCCATTTTCCTCTTATAGGGCTGTATATAAAATTCTACCAAATGTGGTGTTTGGGAGGTGAAAAGGAATAGGAGTGGGGTAACAAGACCAATGAGGTAATGTTGTAATTTTAGACACAGACTTGGGAGTATTAGACAAGTTTTTTGAAACCATTTTTTAAATTCAAGCTTAACATGATCGGTAGTGAAGTGAAACCACTCTTATATAATGGGTTAGAAATTTAAGCTTAGCTTGATCGGTAGACAAAGATCATGACCGAGAATCAATTGACAATTAAATGCACAGGTAAAATGATAGCACGCTCCAGACAATGACAATTAACAATTGACAATTAATAATTAACTATAGCACTGTACTACTTTCCTAAAATGCAGCACTCTATCATGACCGGGAATCAAAGTTTCAATTTTAGAGGCTCACACTGGTAAAATGACAACAGGACTTAGCAAGCTACAGTGACACAGTGACACAATGACAACAAAAATTAGCATGCTCCAGTGATAGACAGTGACAGTTAAATATAAGTAAAATAACAACTGCAGCACTGTACTTTCCTAAAATGCAGCTCTCTCTGTGTTACAGAGAAGACTTACTTAGCAATGTGAAAATAGACTAGAGATGCACATAAAGAGAATATAATGATCAAACCAACTAGATTACTGTGTTATTGAAAAAAAATCAATGGGAGTAGCTCAATAGTAGAGTAGCCTATTTTGAGTGTATATAATAATAAATAAGGGGAAAAATTGACTTTAATTATAATAGTAGTTTTTCTTACTTGAAACAATTTAAATTTTTTGTGCTAACAACTTTTAGGTATTTAATAAGATAACATTGTTCCGCCTACACCTTAAATGAAGACAAAGACAATAAAATTCTATTTTACTATTGATTTTTCATATTTTAACAGAGAATAAATAAGGGGTTCAAAAGCAAAGTTAATTAAAATAACTGATTCCGTGTATTCTGGAACAAAAAGACATGATGTCATACATTGTCGCGACAATGAGTAATCATTGGTGCGATATTGAGAGGTAGAGACATAAGTTACATTCTAACTCCTATTTTTGAGACAATGGTTACTTATTAACGTGCCAATGAGACACTGACAGAAAATGGCTCTCAATACGGTGATATGAAGAATGTTATATTTGATGAGTCATTTTCGATCTCTATATATAGACAACCTATATTTACCTCCGAAAAACATACATTTTAGTTATACAGTATTAAAATTATTTTATTATTATATTTTCGAAGCTTGTGTATATTTTAGTACCATTTGTTACATTCCCAATTTTCCCCCTTTGAGAAGCATTTGCAAATTACACAACAAATCCAAAAAAAAAAAAAAAACATAAAAGAGACTCGCTTCATAAAAAAATGTTGGGAAAAAATTAATTTTAATTTAATATCCCATGAGTGGCTGCATGTTTACGTCCATTTTGCTCGTATTCACTTGATGTCCATTTTCCTCTTCTGGGGCTGTATAGAACGTTCTACCAAATGTGGTGTTTGGGAGGTGAAAATGAATAGGAGTGGGGTAACAAGACAAATGAGGTGATGTTGTAATTTTAGAGACAGACTTGAGAGTATTAGACAAGTTTTTTGAAGCCATTTTTTAAATTTAAGATAGCTTGATCGGTAGACATAGATCATGACTGAGAATCAAATGACAATTAAATACACATGTAAAATGACAACATGAATTAGCACGCTCCAGACAGTGACAATTAACAATTAACTACAGCATTGTACTACTTTCCTAAAATGCAGCACTTTATCATGACCGGGAATCAAAGTTTCAATTTTAGAGGCTCACACTGGTAAAATGACAACAGGACTTAGCAAGCTACAGTGACACAATGACAACAAGAATTAGCATGCTCCAGTGATTGACAGTGACGGTTAAATATAAGTAAAATAACAACTGCAGCACTGTACTTTCCTAAAATGCAGCTCTCTCTGTTGTTACAGAGAAGACTTACTTAGCAATTTGAAAATAGACTAGAGATGCACATAAAGATAATATAATGATCAAACCAACTGGACTACTGTGTTATTAAAAAAAAAAATCAATGGGAGTAGCTCAATAGTAGAGTAGCCTCTTTTGAGTCTATATAATAATAAATAAATGGAAAAATTGACTTTAATTATAATAATAGTTTTTCTTACTTGAAACGATTTAAATTTTTTGTGCTAACAACTTTTATGTATTTATTATCATAACATTGTTCTGCCTACATCTTAAATAAAGACAAAGACAATAAAATTCTATTTTACTATTGATGTTTCATATTTTAACAGAGAATAAATAAGAGGTTCAAAAGCAAAGTTAATTAAAATAACTGATTCCGTGTATTCTGGAACAAAAAGACATGATGTCATACATTGTCGCGACAATGAGTAATCATTGGTGCAATATTGAGAGGTAGAGACATAAGTTACATTCTAACTCATATTTTTTAGACAATGGTTACTTATTAACGTGCCAATGAGACACTGACAGAAAATGGCTCTCAATATGGTGATATGAAGAATGTTATATTTGATAAGTCATTGTCGATCTCTATATAAACAACCTATATTTACCTCCGAAAAACATACATTTTAGTTATACAGTTAAAATTATTTTATTATCATATTTTTTTGAAGCTTGTGTATAGTTTAGTACCTTTTGTTACATTCCCAATTTTTCTCCCATTTGAAAAGCATTTGGGAATTACACAACAAATCCACAAAAAAAGATAAAAGATACCCGCTTCATAAGAGATTGTTGGGAAAAAAATTAGTTTTAATTTATTACCCCATGAGTGGCTGCATGTTTACGTCCATTTTGCTCGTATTCACTTGATGTCCATTTTCCTCTTCTGGGGCTGTATAGAACGTTCTACCAAATGTGGTGTTTGGGAGGTGAAAAGGAATAGGAGTGGGGTAACAAGACCAATGAGGTAATGTTGTAATTTTAGAGACAGACTTGAGAGTATTAGACAAGTTTTTTGAAGCCATTTTTTAAATTTAAGCTTAGCATGATCGGTAGTGAAGTGAAGCCACTCTTATATAATGGGTTGGAAATTTAAGCTTAGCTTGATCGGTAGAGAAAGATCATGACCGGGAATCAATTGACAATTAAATGCACAGGTAAAATGACAACATGAATTAGCACGCTCCAGACAATGACAATTAACAATTAACTACAATACTGTACTACTTTCCTAAAATGCAGCACTCTATCATTACCGGGAATCAAAGTTTCAATTTTAGAGGCTCACACTGGTAAAATGACAACATGACTTAGCAAGCTACAGTGACACAGTGACACAATGACAACAAGAATTAGCACGCTCCAGTGATAGACAGTGACAGTTAAATATAAGTAAAATAACAACTGTAGCATTGTACTTTCCTAAAATGCAGATCTCTCTGTTGTTACAGAGAAGACTTACTTAGCAATGTAAAAATAGACTAGAGATGCACATAAAGAGAATATAATGATCAAACCAACTGGACTACTGTGTTATTAAAAAAAATCAATGGGAGTAGCTCAATAGTATAGTAGCCTCTTTTGAGTCTATATATAATAAAAATAAGGGGAAATTGACTTTAATTATAATAGTAGTTTTTCTTAATTGAAACAATTTAAATTTTTTGTGCTAACAACTTTTAGGTATTTATTATCATAACATTATTCCGCCTACACCTTAAATAAAGACAAAGACAATAAAATTTTTTTTTTACTATGATTTTTCATATTTTAACAGAGAATAAATAAGGGGTTCAAAAGTAAAGTTAATTAAAATAATTGATTCCGTGTATTCTGGAACAAAAAGACATGATGTCATACATTGTCGCGACAATGAGTAATCATTGGTGCGATATTGAGAGGTAGAGACATAAGTTACATTCTAACTCATATTTTTGAGACAATGGTTACTTATTAACGTGCCAATGAGACACTGACAGAAAATGGCTCTCAATACGGTGATATGAAGAATGTTATATTTGATGAGTCATTTTCGATCTCTATATATAGACAACCTATATTTACCTCCGAAAAACATACATTTTAGTTATACAGTTAAAATTATTTTATTATTATATTTTCGAAGCTTGTGTATATTTTAGTACCTTTTGTTACATTCCCAATTTTTCCCCCCTTTGAAAAGCATTTGCGAATTACACAACAAATCCACAAAAAAACATAAAAGAGACCCGCTTCATAAGAGAATGTTGGGAAAAAAATTAGTTTTAATTTATTACCCTATGAGTGGCTGCATGTTTACGTCCATTTTGCTCGTATTCACTTGATGTACATTTTCCTCTTATAGGGCTGTATAGAACGTTCTACCAAATGTGGTGTTTGGGAGGTGAAAATGAATAGGAGTGGGGTAACAAGACCAATGAGGTAATGTTGTAATTTTAGAGACAGACTTGAGAGTATTAGACAAGTTTTTTGAAACCATTTTTTAAATTTAAGCTTAGCATGATCGGTAGTGAAATGAAACCACTCTTATATAATGGGTTGGAAATTTAAGCTTAGCTTGATCGGTAGACAAAGATCATGACCGGGAATCAATTGACAATTAAATGCACAGGTAAAATGACAACATGAATTAGCACGCTCCAGACAGTGACAATTAACAATTGACAATTAACAATTAACTACAGCACTGTACTTCTTTCCTAAAATGCAGCACTCTATCATGACCGGGAATCAAAGTTTCAATTTTAGAGGCTCACACTGGTAAAATGACAACAGGACTTAGTAAGCTACAGTGACACAGTGACAATTAAATATAAGTCCTAAAATGGAGCTCTCTCTGTTGTTATAGAGAAGACTTACTTAGCAATGTGAAAAATTGACATTCATTATAATAGTAGTTTTTCTTACTTGAAACAATTTAATTTTTTTGTGGTAGAAACTTTTAGGTATTTATTATCAAAACATTGTTCTACCTACACCTTAAATAAAGATTTTAATATTGATGTTTCATATTTTAACACAACTTTATTAATGTTGATTTTCAATTCTACAATATCCTAAAGTGATAAAGCCCTATGGATCCCTAATTAACAATTAACTACAGCATTGTACTACTTTCCTAAAATGTAGCACTCGATCATGACCGGGAATCAAAGTTTCAATTTTAGAGGCTCAAACTGGTAAAATGACAACATGACTTACAAAGCTACAATGACACAGTGACAATTAAATTTAAGTCCTAAAATGGAGCTCTCTTTGACTTACTTAGAAATGTGAAAAATTGACATTCATTATAATAGTTTTTCTTACTTGAAAAGATTTTAATTTTTTGTGGTAGAAACTTTTAGGTATTTATTATCAAAACATTGTTCTACCTACACCTTAAACAAAGACTTTACTATTGATGTTTCATATTTTAACACAACTTTATTAATGTTGATTTTCAATTCTACAATATCCTAAAGAGATAAAGCCCTATGGATCCCTAATTAACAATTAACAACTAACAATTAACTACATCACTGTACTACTTTCCTAAAATACAACACTCTATCATGACCAGGAATCAAAGTTTCAATTTTAGAGGCTCACACTGGTAAAATGACAACGGGACTTAGCAAGCTACAGTGACACAGTGATAATTTAGCACGCTACAGTGACACAGTGACAAATAAATATAAGTCCTAAAATGGAGCTCTCTCTGTTGTTATAAAGAAGACTTACTTAGCAATGTGCAAAATTGACATTAATTATAATAGTAGTTTTTCTTACTTGAAACAATTTAAATTTTTTTGTGGTAGAAACTTTTAGGTATTTATTATCAAAACATTGTTTTACCTACACCTTAAATAAAGACTTTACTATTGATGTTTCATATTTTAATACAACTTTATTAATGTTGATTTTCAATTCTACAATATCCTAAAGGGATAAAGCCCTATGGATCCCTAATTAACAATTGACAATTAACAATTAACTACAGCACTGTACTACTTTCCTAAAATACAAGACTCTATTATGACCGGGAATCAAAGTTTCAATTTTAGAGGCTCACACTGGTAAAATGACAACATGACTTAGCAAGCTACAGTGACACAGTGACACAATGACAACAAGAATTAGCACGCTCCAGTGACAGACAGTGACGGTTAAATATAAGTAAAATAACAACTGCATCACTGTACTTTCCTAAAATGCAGCTCTCTCTGTTGTTACAGAGAAGACTTACTTAGCAATGTGAAAATAGACTAGAAATGCACATAAAGAGAATATAATGATCAAACCAACTGGACTACTGTGTTATAAAAAAAAAATCAATGAGAATAACTCAATAGTAGAGTAGCCTCTTTTGAGTCTATATAATAATAAATAAATGGAAAAATTGACTTTAATTATAATAGTAGTTTTTCTTACTTTAAACTATTTAATTTTTTTGTGCTAACAACTTTTAGGTATTTATTATCATAACATTGTTCTGCCTACACCTTAAATAAAGACAAAGACAATAACATTCTATTTTTATTGATGTTTCATATATTAACAGAGAAAAATAAGGGGTTCAAAAGCAAAGTTAATTAAAAAAACTTTTTCCGTGTATTCTGGAACAAAAAGACATGATGTAATACATTGTCGCGACAATGAGTAATCATTGGTGCGATATTGAGAGGTAGAGACATAAGTTACATTCTAACTCATTTTTTGAGACAATGGTTACTTATTAACGTGCCAATGAGACACTAACAGAAAATGGCTCTCAATACGGTGATATGAAGAATGTTATATTTGATGTGTCATTTTCGAGCTCTATATATAGACAACTTATATTTACCTCCAAAAAAACATTCATTTTAGTTATACTTTTCTGAAACTTCATCCCAATGGCGCGCCAATATGAAGCTTGTGTATATTGGCGCGTCAATAATAAGTATGTGCTACTTGCATTCTAAAAGGGTTATTATTATTTTTCCACTCGAAAATGACTTTTGTATGAAATTATTCGAAAATTTTAAACAACTTTAATTTTAAAAATTAGTTTTAACATCATGACTATATGCACTCATCTATTTATCTTAAAATTTTAATTTTTACTTTATACGCTCTTTAAATCACTAAAAAAGCTCTCACATAAACCCTTTAAATTAAATTAGGATTAATTCTCTCATTGTTTTTCTTTTCTCGTTGTCTTTCCAGTGTTGTCATTTAATAATATATGATATACAACTCAATTTTAATAGTATTTGCTTATTGTATGCACTTATAAAAATATTTAGCACATTCAAAAAATAACTTATTAAATTATTTAGTTAAGAAATTAATTATCAAACAACAAATTCACATTTTTATAATTGATTCATGTGAGTTTTGTATCAACAAATCAATCTTTTTCTATAATGTCCCTTTAATGAAATTGTTCTTGTTGATCAAGGTCTTCATTTACATAGTACTAAGTTCATTGTTTAAAATTTTAACCTCCATTCTATCTCAACTGGATGTCTCAGAAGAGACAACATTGAGAAGCAAGCTGTGTTCAATTGAACTTATCTCACTCTTTCATTATTTCTCATTTTATTTCTCTATTGATGTTTTTTTCCTAAAAAAATACATAAATAAATATATGGCATTGTCATCACAACATCATTTTTTTTTAAAAATCTTATCCTAATATTATTCTTTTTAATTAGATTTCTAGAAATATTTTTCGGAACACCACCTTAGTCAAACTGTAATGTCATACTACGCCAGAATCTATAAGTTTTTGAGAAACATTGAGCTAAATCATAACAAGTCCTTGAGATTACGGAAACGTCATTGGCATTATTTATTTATTAACAACATCGTTGCCGTAGTGGTGGGACAAAATATGGTGCAACTTTCTCTAAAAACCTTATCAGTTGGTTTTTTGCTGAAAGTGCATTTCTATGTTGTTTTTCGGTAGAAACAAAATCCATCCCGACCTGTCCATGCCGCTTTATCCCGCGCCACCAATTCCTTCACTTATTCTTCATTAATTTTTGTCGTCTCAAATTCATTAACAAGACAAATCGGTATTCCGCTGAAGTCAAAAAAAAGAATCCAAATCGAAAAGAAATTGATTGATGTATGACTGGTCAAAATTCTCAGATGTCTTACCACCATCAGGCCCCACCAGATATCCAATTACAAAACCATACGGTTTATGTTTTTGCATCAACTCATTCAACTCCGACTTCATATTTTCTGTTTGGAATGTATCAAGAAGTTTAATTGCTTTCATCCTCTCATTCCACAGTGACACCCCGGTATACATTGTGCCTACATTTAAATTGATGATGTGTGAGTGATGATTCCTTTCCCGATCCAGTATAAGCTTATGATGCCAAAATCCGTACTTTGAACAGAAAAGAATACGTTTAAAGTCGTATTCATGCAAGCTGCGGAAATTTTTACAATAAACACATAAGATTATAATTAAAGAAAATCATATATAAACAAACAACAGGTGAATCTATTTTCTTGTATTGCAAATTTCAACAGAAACCAAATCAATTACAAGCTGCTCCTTACTATATTATATAAATTTTAATACTTTTTGTTACATTCACAAGAAAATAAATTCACCGAAAAACATTTCACGTGTCAACTAGATACTAGTCACAATTATTAAATAATATATAGTCACACAAAATTATATTTAATAAAACCTGAAAAGCAGGTAAATAATAATTAATTTGACAATAAAAAAATATTAAACCCGAAATGCGGCAAGCCATTACCAAAGTAACGACAATTTCGCCACCACCAAATGTAGTGTGTAGTGTAAATTAAAAAGGTTAATAATATAAAATTTAAGAAGCAGGAGCAGCTTGTAATGCAAATTTCAACTGAAACTAAATCAATTATAAGCTGTTAGTTGTTTTTTGGTCTGTCATATTTCATAGGTGGTGCACGAGGGATCTCGGATTGGACACGAGCGTGAACCAATATGGGCATCGGAATAACGAAGCCCGCCTGTAGGCATTTCATTTTTGCATGTGAAACCCGATGATGAGCCTCATTTGGAGCACTATCTTTTAAGTCGCGGAAATCGCTGGAAACGGACGTCGGAAGGGAAGAGTCAAGAATTGACGTTTTGTTGGATTTAGTTCACGTGTTTAGTTTCGAGTTCGCTGTTGGACCTCCGTTTTAAAACTTGACCTTAGCCCAAACCCATTAAATCACATCCAATAATAATTAAACATTTAAAATATATGTGTCACAAATTAAATTTAAATTAAATCTAAGTAAATTAAAACCAACACAAATTAAATTAAATAATTGAAATGAAATTAAAATAACTAAATTAAATTCCTAAATTAAATGTTAAATCTAAAAATCACAAACCAATTGAATTAATTAAATTAAATTCACAAATTAAATCCAATTAAATTAATTCCAATTCAAATCAAATAAACAAATTAAATTAATTAAATGATATACCAACTAAATAAAATATTAATTAAGTCATCAACCAATTGAAATCCAACACAAATTAAATATCAATTAAATTAAATCTAAATTAAATTAATATTTAATCAAAAATCAAATACCAAAATTAAATAATTCACTTCCAAATTAAAATCAATCAACAAATATTATTCCTAATTAAAAATATATTATTCCTAACTTAAAATATCAAATGCCTAATTAAACACCAATCAAATATTCAACCTTCCTAATTCACCAAAATTTGTCCCCCAATCAAATATATATTTTTCTTTTGTGACACTAATTAGATATTACAAATCCCTATCCATGCAAACCCTAATTGACAACTATAAAACACACACTAAACTAAACCCTAAGGAGCTAGAGACACACGGCCACAACCAAATAATACAAACCTCACCTCTCTCATCGCTCTAAGACACGGCTCTTCACAAAAAAAAAAATAGAAATAGACCAAAAGTGAAACCCTACTCCACGCCAAGCCATAGCCTTCACAAACACAAAGCCTTCAACGTAACTCCCCTCACGTACTGCCAAGACCTGCACCCTCACATAGCTACTAAAACACATCAACGCCACCTTAACTCAGCCCACAACAATCAATCGGCAAAAACAAACACAGCCACTGCACGCATCCACACCTTACCAGCCCTCGGCAGCCACAAATATCAACAGTTCACCAGCCCTCGGCAGCCACAAAGCCACACAGCCCCATGCACTAGCCAACAAACACCCTTACAAACAGCCTCCACCACCGACACACCACTCACTTACTTCACCGACTAAACACCTCACCCATCAAACAAATCAGCTCACGGACTCAAGACCTGATTCACTTCACGCATAACACTGCTCCATTTGCCCTCGCCAGCCCACTCATGGCCTGCACACATACTGCTCAGTCAACCCACTAACAAGTCCATTGCCAAACTTCACGCCATCAGCCCCTTTGACCAGCCACAAAACAACTCATACGCCACATTCACCCTCTTCAACACACTGCCTACCTCACGCCAACAGCCCATGCAATAAGCCACGCCCACAGCGCATATCAACACCCACTGTCCCCAAAAACTACTCCTAAAACAGTCCCAGAATTAGCCCAAAACTATCATAAACCAGTCCCCGAAAATACCCCAAAACAGTCCCAAAACCGCACAAAACAGTCCCTAAACGTACCTGAAACAGTGAGCAGCGAAACGGCAGTGAAATAGCAGCAAAACGGAGTGAAAACAGCGAGCAAAATAGCGAAACAGCGAGGTAAAATGCAAACCAGTGAACCAGAAAAGTTGCGGAGTGATAGCCCTTCCGACGGTTGTAAACGCGAGTCCGGAAGACGACTTAAAAGGTTAGACCTGAGGGTACCTTTCACACTTGTTTTTATTTGATTTTATTGATTCTTTTAATTGTGTTTTAATTATTTATTGAATATTGTTTGCATGTGATGTGTGTTGTGGCCATTGATTAAAACGGAAAATATGTCGTCTCTCGTGGTATATAGGATGGAAACCCAGACGTAAATTCCGTAGCCGATTCCGAATGGACGGTAGTGCGGTCTGTACTTGGGCTTATCAAGTGAGATTAAGGGTCCTCCACTTTGAGGGGTGAAAATGCTTGAAAGCTACCTTTACTACAATGATTTGCCGCGCCCCTTAATCCGTTATTGTTTACTAGATGTCATATATTCATCCGTCCATGTGTCGTGTTGTTTACTGCATTTTGGAGGTCACTGCTGATCCCCGTTCGAACGCGTTTCAGAACGCATGTTTTCTGTCTGGTTTCGTTCGAACGCGTTATCAAACGCCATACGAACGCGAACCTTCTGTTTACCGTTCGAACGCGTTTCAGAACGCCGCACGAACGCATGTTTTCTGTCTGGTCTCGTTCGAACGCGTTATCAAACGCCATACGAACGCGAACCTTCTGTTTACCGTTCGAACGCATTTACGAACGCTACACGAACGCAAACACACTGAACTGAGACACTTTCATCACATGCCATGTATAATTGTTTCTTAGGTGCTTTTTCTTATGAAACCCCATATAATCATTCCTATCTTTGTGCACATCATAATGTAAAGCATGTTTATTCCATTGGTTGCATCATTTACCTTAGTCTTGGTCTAACTTATTACAATTCATATATCTATGTCATGATAGCATTTGAGTATTATTTCTTGTGGTATATCGGATGGAAACCCAGACATAAATTCCGTAGCCGATTCCGAATGGACAGTAGTGCGGTCTGTACTTGGGATACAATTCCACGTACCACTTGGAAAAGTGCTCACATGTGTGCTTGTGTGGTTAATATGTGTGCTTGTGTTTTTGTGAATTTAATATGCCGATGAAGTTGTACGTTCGTTGCTACTTTGATGTATTTTCTAGCATGCAATCTTAGATGTGAAATATATGTAAATTTATGTGTAAGTTTTATTTTGTACATGTGAATTTAGAAGCACGAAACTCTTGGAAATAAGTGTTACTTAAGCTTGATTAAATTATTATGTAGATCCTTTCATTACAAGTGACATAAGTAAGGGACCATTCCGAACCCAATGGTTTGAGGTCTTCCCTTGCGAGGGGTGAGTGCGGCCTTAAATCTCATTTTTCTGGTTCACACCGGGTGGCGACTCCATTATTCTCCGGTTTAGTCCCCGTGGCTACTCCGTACTCCCGACTAGGCCCCGAGCCTAGGACAGCATGCGTCGTCCAGTTCCTGTGTTCCCACACCGCCCTTCGACGGGAAGTAGCCAAGCTATGAAGTCATATTATATAAATTTTAGTACTTTTTGGGTTTAAGGTAGGTGCTCTAGTCAGTGCCTTAGAAGGTGTGAAGCACCGGTCAGACAAGCAAGATGATCAGCCACCCAATCTATGAAGTCATATTATATAAATTTTAGTACTTTTTGTTACATTCCCAATTTTTCCCCCTCTGAAAAGCATTTGCGAATTACACAACAAATCCACAAAAAAATGTTGAGTCACGTGGGTTTATTTGATTAAGTCTCTTTGTTTATGTGATGAGTCTATTGTTTTGTCCGAGTCTATTGGAGTCTGTTATAGTGGAATAATTGATATTGTTTCAAGTCCTATTCTTTGGGCACTTATGGGTTAGTGGCTGAGTTAGTGGCTAGATTTTTTCTTTATAGTCTTTGGCATTTAGCTCTTTAAATAGAGTAGTTTGCTTTTGCTTTTAAAAAAACTGTAATTAGCAGTGAAGCAATAAATAAATCTCGTCTTTTGTTTCTAACTTTCTCTTTTTGTCAACATATGGTATCAGAGCCAGTTAAAACAAAATAGTGTGAGGAGTTTGACAAATAGAGAAGAAAGAACAAAGTGTGGTGTCTGCTAGTGAGTTGAAAGAACGAAAACAGGGCGAGTTTTTTTTTTTGTGAGAACGAAAGGACGTATTGCAGCAGCTTTATTTCTTTTCTCCTTCACTTTGTTTTATTTTTGCAGCAGCAGTGAACAATGGCCACCGACAATTTTGTTCAACCGTCCATTCCTCGCTTTGATAGTCATTATGATCATTGGAGCATGTTAATGGAGAACTTTCTAAGATCTAAAGAGTATTGGCACGTCATCTCTGAAGGAATTACAGAACCAGCAGATAGTACGACAATGACACAAGCACAAAGAACGGAGCTAGAAGGGTAGCGGTTGAAAGATCTCAAGGCAAAGAATTATCTTTTTCAAGCAATTGATCGCTCAATCTTGGAAACCATTCTTTGCAAAGACACTTCGAAACATATTTGGGATTCCATGAAGAAGAAGTACCAAGGTTCTGCAAGGGCAAAGAGGCAGCAGCTTCAAGCACTTCGTACGGAGTTCGAAACACTTCGAATGAAATCGGGAGAATCAGTTACATATTATTTTTCTCGAACAATGGCGATCGTGAACAAGATGCGGATCCATGGGGACAAGACAGAGGACGTGACCATAGTAGAGAAGATTCTTTATCCATGGCACCAAAATTTATTTTTTTGTTTGCTCCATAGAAGAATCCCATAATATTGATGAACTTTCAATTGATGAATTACAAAGTTCTTTGTTGGTTCATGAGCGTAAATTTAACCAGCAGGAGAAAGAGGAGCAAGCTTTGAAGACCTCAACAGAAAATAACTTGGTGACAAAAGGAGACAGAGGACGAGGTAGAATCGAGGCAGAGGCTGAGGAAACTATGATCGTGGCAATCAACACCAACACCAAGACAACCAATTTCAAGGAGAGAAGAGGAGAACGAGGTGGCAACTACTCGACTACATATAAATCGCGGTCAGCAGACAAGTCCAATGTGGAGTGCTACAGATGTCATAAGTACAGTCACTACAAATCTGAATGCCAAACTAATCTGAATAGATAAGGTGAAGAAAGAAATAACTTTGCAGAAAAATAAGAAGAAGTGTCTCTTTTGATGGTGTGTCACGTGAGGAAAGAAGAAACTCAACCAAACATGTGGTATTTAGACATTGGCTGCAGCAGCCACATGTGTGGAGATAAGAAGGCATTCTCTGACCTGGATGAATCTTTTCATAACACTGTTAAGTTTGGTGACAACTCCACGGTTTCTGTTATGGGAAAATGAAGGATAACTATTCAAACTAAAGAAAATTCCACCCACAATATCTCTAATGTTCTTTTTGTCACAGATCTAAAGACCAACTTGCTTAGTGTGGGTCAACTGCAAGAGAAGGGGTACGAGATTTCTATCAAAGGTGGAGTATGTCAAATTCAAGATGCAAAGTTAGGCTTAATTGCTCATGTTAACATGACGGCAAATCGTATGTTCCCGCTTTATCTATACAACATAACTCATTCATGCTTCTCAGCAAAAGTGAACGATGCAGCATGGCTATGGCATTTTCGCTATGGTCACCTAAGTTTTGGTGGATTGAAGACTCTACAGCAGAAAAAATATGGTGAATGGTCTTCCTCAAATTACTGCTCCATCTGAAGTTTGTGAAGAATGTGCTGTTAGCAAACAACACACTGTAATCAATTTCCACAAGGAAAATCATATAGAGCAAAGAAGCAATTGGAGCTGGTTCATTCTGACCTTTGAGGGCCAATAAATTCACCTTCCAATGGAGGTAAAAGATACATGATCACCTTCATTGATGTTTAGCCGAAAAACATGTGTGTTTTTTTTTATAGGAAAAGTCTGAAGCTTTTAAGCCTTTAAAAACTACAAAGTTCTTGTTGAAAAAGAAGTTGGCAGCCAAATAAAAATTCTTCATACTGATCGTGGTGGCGAATACAACTCACATGAATTTGCAAGTTTCTGTGAGACTCATGGAATTCAAAAGCAACTTACAACAGCTTATATGTTGCAGCAGAATGGCGTTGCAGAAAGGAAGAATCGTACAACCATGAACATGGTGCGGTCAATCTTGGCAAGGAGTGGGATTCCAAGAAGTTTTTGGCCAGAAGCTGTCAATTGGAGTATTCATGTACTAAACAGAAGTCCCACCATTGCAGTTCAAAATGTGACGCCGCAAGAAGCTTGGAGTTGACGTAGACCAACTGTCGAGTATTTCAAAATTTTTGGCTGTATAGCATATACCCATATTCCAGATCAAAAGAGAAGAAAGCTTGATGACAAAGGAGAAAAATGCATTTTTCTTGGTGTTAGTGAGCAGTCAAAAGCGTACAAATTGTACAATCATATCACCAAGAAAATTATCATAAGTCGTGATGTAAATTTTGATGAAGATAGATTATGGACATGGAAAGAAAACAATGTCAAACAGCAAATACTGGCAGACTTTGATGGAGAAAATGAAAGGCAACAGCCCGTGGATAATGGACAACCGGTTGAGAATGAGGAAAAACCAATTGCATAAGACCTTCCAAGCCCAGCTGGAGTTGATGTTGTTGATGAACAACGATCTCAACGAGTTAAAAAAAGGCCAGCATGGATGACTGATTATGAGGTACCTGGGAATGATCCATCTGAAGACCCACTTACACATTTTGCACTTTTTTCAGATTGTGATCCTGTAGCTTTCAAAGATGCTGTCAAGGAATCAAAGTGGCGGAAGGCTATGGATGCAGAAATAGCAGCCATTGAAAGAAACAACACTTGAGAGCTGACAGAACTTTCGAAAGGGCAAAAGAGCATTGGTGTGAAGTGGGTATACAAGACAAAAATGAAGGAGAATGGAGAAATTGACAAGTACAAGGAACGCTTAGTCGCTAAGGGCTATAAGCAAGAGTTTGGCATCGACTACAAAGAAGTCTTTGCTCCAGTTGCAAGACATGACACAATCAGACTAGTGGTTGCATTGGCAGCACAAAACTCATGACCTATTTTCCAGTTGGATGTGAAATCAGCATTTTTACATGGTGACTTGGAAGAACAGGTATTTATTGATCAACCTCCTGGTTATGTGAAGCTTGGAAGTGAAAATAAGGTTTATAAACTTAAAAAGGCATTTTACGGGCTAAAACAAGCTCCACGTGCTTGGTATCGCCGTATAGATGCTTATTTTTCTAAAGAGGGATTTAAGAAATGTCCATATGAGCATACACTTTTTACAAAGACTGGAGATGGAGGAAAATTGCTCATTGTTTGCTTATATGTTGATGATCTTATTTTCACTGGAAATGATAGTGACATGTTTGAAAAATTTTAAAAATCTATGATGGTTGAATTTGATATGTCTGATCTTGGAATGATGCATTATTTTTTGGGGATTGAAGTAGTGCAATCTGTAGCTGGCATATTTATTTCTCAAAGGAAATATGTGCAAGACATTTTGGACAGGTTTCAAATGAAAAATTGCAACTCTGTTACGACACCTACTGAAGTCGGTTTGAAGCTTGTTCGAAATCCTGAATGAATGAAGATTGATATTACTCTCTACAAGCAAATTGTAGGGAGTTTGATGTATTTAACAGCTACGAGACTGACATAATGCATGTTGTAAGTCTTATTAGCAGGTTCATGGAATGCCCAAGGGAGATACATCTTTTAGCTGCAAAAAGAATCTTTCGATACTTGCAAGGGACTGCTGGTTATGGGTTGTTTTACAATAAAGGAGAAAAGTCAGATTTAATTGGATTTACTGATAGTGATTATGTTGGAGATCAAGATGATAGAAAGAGCACTTCAGGTTATGTCTTTATGATCGGTTCAGGAGCTGTCTCATGGTCTTCAAAGAAACAACCAATTGTCACACTATCACAACCGAAGCTGAGTTCATTGCTGCAACTTCATGTGCTTGCCAAGCTATTTGGATGAGAAAAGTTCTTGAAGAGCTCTATTTCAAGCAACAAGGACCAACACCAATTAATTGTGACAGTAGTTCAGCAATTAAGCTCTCCAAAAATCATGTTTTACATGGGCGAAGTAAACACATAGATGTGAAGTATCACTTCTTGAGAAATCTTGTCAACGATGGAATCATTGATCTTATCTTCTGCAAAAGTGAAGACCAAGTTGCTGATATATTTACTAAACCCCTCAAAGTGCTTTTATTTCAGAAGCTACAGAAATTGCTCGGTTTATGCACTTTGGAATGACCAGTTTCAGGAATGTTTTTTTACTAATGTTGTCTAAACTGAATGTTTGAAAATCTTTCAGTTTAAGGGAAGGAATGTTGAGTCACGTGGGTTTATTTCATTAAGTCTCTTTGTTTATGTGATGAGTCTATTGTTTTGTCTGAGTCTATTGGAGTCTGTTATAGTGGAATAATTGATATTGTTTCAAGTCCTATTCTTTGGGCACTTATGGGTTAGTGGCTGAGTTGAGTTAGTGGCTAGATTTTTTCTTATAGTCGTTTGGCATTTAGCTCTTTAAATAGAGTAGTTTGCTTTTGCTTTTAAAAAAAATGTAATTAGCAGTGAAACAATAAATAAATCTCGTCTTTTGTTTCTAACTTTCTCTTTTTGTCAACAAAAAAAACATTAAAGAGACCCGCTTCATAAGAAAATATTGGGAAAAAAATTAATTTTAATTTATTACCCCATGAGTGGCTGCATGTTTACGTCCATTTTACTCGTATTCACTGGATGTCCATTTTCCTCATCTGGGGCTGTATAGATGATGAGTGGTATTTATATCACTATTTCCCACTCATTTAATCTAATATTTTGTATAGTTTCTTGAGTTTTGTGAATGTTTTGATGTGTTTTGTGTTATTTTGTAGATAAATAAAGTTTCAGGACATTCTGGAGGTGATTTGGAGCAAAACAGTGAAAATTGGCGAAAAAGGGCATTTTGGTAATTTCCAGCGTCGCGCCGCCCAGAACTTCCGCGTCGCGACGCCCAGAATGCGCCGGATTGCTAACATGCGCCGAGGACACGTGGACCAATCCGAAAGTTTGCTAAAGTGCGCCGCTTGCTAAAATGCGCCGATTATACTATCTTGCGCCTGCCGCGTGTCGCCATCACAACGGAGATGCTAAAATGCGCCTCTGCCACGTGTCGAGATCTCACGATGCCGAAAATCGCCCTCCAACACGTCAGCGTGACGTCATCAATGACGTCATGAACAGTGCCACGTCATTGATGACGTCAGCTTCATAATTGAGTTCCAGTCGCCATTACACGTGTCGACCTTATCCTCTTATCCGGATCGCTACATGTCAAGCTGTCATCGTGCCACGTCGACAAATCCAGCGTCGCGACGCTGAGATCCTTGGCGTCGCGACGCTGGAACAGTGAAAAATATTTCTATAAATACTGCGCGAATTTCAGAATTATGTGTGCCTTTCTCTCTCTCATCTCTTTGATGAAGAGAGAGTTTCTCTCTCTAAAAATATTTTAATTTTAATTTTTTCTATTTTTTTAGTTTGTAATTTATTTTAATTACCATTGTAATAATAGTAATTTAGTTTTTTACCTTTACTTTTTACAGTTTTTACTATTCATGAGAAAGTAATTTCCCAGCTAGGGTGAAAGGTAATTCTTTTACTGTTACTATTTAGATTAATCTCCCTTAAAAATAATATATTTACTAATTAAAATACTGATTAATAAAGGATACCGCCAGATTGGTCGGTTGGCAATTTATTTTAATCTGGTTTAAACCTGACTTAAAAAGGATACCGCTATATTGGTCGGTTGGTAATTTAATTATGGTACCGCCTATATGGCTGGTTGGACTTAATTTGACTTAATCAGGATACCGCCAGATTGGTCGGTTGGTAATATTATAACAAGTTTATATATTATTTTATGGGAGATATCTAATTAGTAGTAGTAAAAGTAATTCCTTTTACCTTAGCATTTTTATTTCATTTTACTTTTCAGTTTTACTTTATGTCTTTTACTTTTCAGTATTTTTACTTTATGTCTTTATTTTTCAGTTACTAGCCCTAACTATGTGTTGTAACTAATAGTTATCTGGGGTTGTGATGAATTTCAATATCACCAGTTTATAAGGGTTAGATTATAGTTTGGGTAATATAAAGATTTATTTATTGAGTCTTAATCTTAATGCTTTTTATTAATTGGCCATTAATAAAATTGATTAGGTAAACTTAAAATGAACTAGACATAGGGATTTTAAGTTTAAGACCTTAGATTCAATAGCCCACGATCTTCCTTGAGGATAGATAACCCTTTCATAGATTTCCTTACAGGATAGGAATATACCTGTCGGGCGAGGGTAGCCATAATTGGAACTTAATCTTAATGAATCCAGATAATGTGGTTGACATAGGAATATGGTTCAATTGGGTTATACTGGGTATTTGTGTCTGACCATCGACAGATGCTTTCGCATAATTTCGTGTTCCAGGTTAATAAATCATTGTATTTCCTAACTATAAAATAATCACTTCATCTTTATAATGATATTGGAATAAATCACAACCCTAGATCTATGTGTCTTTTGTTATTTTCCTTAGTATTTTCTTTTGTCTTTTTATTTATTTATTTATTTAGCAAAGTCTTTCAACCAAACAAACAAACAATCTCTCTCTTCTCCATTTAATTAGATATCTGTAAATAATAGATTCAATAATTAATAACAACAGTAGGAATTAAGTCCTCGTGGGATCGATATTTTTATACTACTTGAACGATACGTGCGCTTGCGTTATACGTGTGTGTTTACGCCGGTCAATAGAACGTTCTACCAAATGCGGTGTTTGGGAGGTGAAAATGAATAAGAGTGGAGTAACAAGACCAATGAGGTAATGTTGTATTTTTAGAGATGGACTTGAGAGGATTAGACAATAAGTTTTTTGAAGCCATTTTTTAAATTTAAGTTTAGCTTGATCGGTAGTGAAGTGAGGCCACTCTTATATAGCAGGCGCTCATGCAATGACCATGACCATGACCATGACCATGACCGAGATTAAATGCAAGTAAAATGACAACAAGAATTAGCACGCTCCAGTGACAGACAGTGACAGTTAAATATAAGTAAAATAACAACTGCAGCACTGTACTTTCCTAAAATGCAGTTCTCTCTGTTGTTATAGAGAAGACTTACTTAGCAATATGAAAATAGACTAGAGATGTACATAAAGAGAATATAATTATCAAACCAATTGGACCACTGTGTTATAAAAAAAAAATCAATGGGAGTAGCTCAACAGTAGAGTAGCCTCTTTTGAGTTTATATAATAATAAATAAGGGGAAAATTGACTTTCATTATAATAGTAGTTTTTTTTACTTGAAACAATTTAAATTTTTTGTGCTAACAACTTTTAAGTATTTATTATCATAACATTGTTCTGCCTACACCTTAAATAAAAACAAAGGCAATGACATTCTATTTTACTATTGATGTTTCATATTTTAAGAGAGAATAAATAAGGGGTTCAAAATCAAAGTTAACTAAAATAACTGATTTCGTGTGTTCTGGAACAAAAAAGACATGATATCATACATTTGTGGCGACAATGAGTAATCATTGGTGCGATATTGAGAGGTAGAGACATAAGTTACATTCTAACTCATATTTTTGAGATAATGGTTACTTATTAACGAGCCAATGAGACACTGACAGAAAATGGCTCTCAATACGGTGATATGAATAATGTTATATTTGATGAGTCATTTTCGAGCTCTATATATAGACAACCTATATTTACCTCCAAAAAAAACATTCATTTTAGTTATACTTTTCTGAAACATCATCCCAATGGCGCGCCAATATGAAGCTTGTGTATATTGGCGCGTCAATAATAAGTATGTGCTACTTGCATTCTAAAAAGGGTTTATTATTTTTTTTCATTCGAAAATTGACTTTTGTATGAAATTATTCGAAAATTTTAAACAACTTTAATTTTACATTCAAACTTTCAATCAGTGTTATACTTTACATCTAAAAAGTGGAAATTAGTATACATATTGAAACTTTGAGTATAAAGCTGATTATTTAAAAAATTTCGATGATAATTTCACTTTTAAAAATTAGTTTTAACATTATGACTATGTACACTCATCTATTTATCTTAAAATTTTAATTTTTACTTATATGCTCTTTAAAACTCTAAAAAAGCTCTCACATAAACCCTTTAAATTAAAATTAGTATTCTCTCATTGTTTTTCTTCTCTCGTTGTTTTTCCAGTGTTATCATTTAATAATATATGATATACAACTCAATTTTAATATTATTTGCTTATTGTATACACTTATCAAAATATTTAGCACATTCGAAAAATAACTTAAAACGCCTATTTTTATTAAATTATTTAGTTAAGAAATTAATTATCAAACAACAAATTCACATTTTTATAATTGATTCATGTGAGTTTTGTATCAACAAATCAATCTTTTTCTATAATGTCCCTTTAATGAAATTGTTCTTGTTGATCAAGGTCTTCATTTACATAGTCCTAAGTTCAGTGTTTAAATTTTAACCTCCATTCTATCTCAACTGGATGTCTCAGAAGAGACAACATTGAGAAGCAAGCTAGCTCCATTTGAACTTATCTCACTCTTTCATTATTTTTCATTTTATTTCTCTATTGATGTTTTTTTCCTAAAAAAATACATAAATAAATATATGGCATTGTCATCACAACATCATTTTTTTTAAAAAAATCTTATCCTAATATTATTCTTTTTAATTAGATTTCCAGAAACATTTTTCGGAACACCACCTTAGTCAAACTCCAAAGTCATACTACGCCAGAATCTATAAGATTTTGAGAAACATTGAGCTAAATCATAACAAGTCATTGAGATTACGGAAACATCATTGGCATTATTTATTTATTAACAACATCGTCGCCGTAGTGCTGGGACAAAATGTGGTGCAACTTTCTCTAAAAACCTTATTAGTTGGTTTTTGGCTGAAAGTGCATTTCTATGTTGTTTTTCGGTCGAAACAAAATCACCCCGACTTGTCCATGCCGCTTTATCCCGCGCCACCAATTCCTTCACTTCTTCTTCATTAATTTTTGTCGTCCCAAATTCATTAACAAGACAAATCGGTATTCCGCTGAAGTCAAAAAAAGAATCCAAATCGAAAAGAAATTGATTGATGTGTGACTGGTCAAAATTCTCAGATGTCTTCCCACCATCAGGCCCCACCAGATATCCAATTACAAAACCATACGGTTTATGTTTTTGCATCAACTCATTCAACTCTGACTTCATATTTTCTGTTTGGAATGTATCAAGAAGTTTAATTGCTTTCATCCCCTCATTCCACAGTGACACCCCGGTATACATTGTGCCTACATCTAAATTGATGATGTGTGAGCGATGATTCCTTTCCCGATCCAGTCTAAGCTTATGATGCCAAAATCTGTACTTTGAGCAGAAAAGAATAAGTTTAAAGTCGTATCCATGCAAGCTGCGAAATTTTTTACAATGAACACATAAGATTATAATTAAAGAAAATCATATATAAACAAACAACAAGTGAATCTATTTTCTTGTATTGCAAATTTCAACAGAAACCAAATCAATACAAGCTGCTCCTTACTGTATTATCTAAATTTTAATACTTTTTGTTACATTCACAAGAAAATAGATTCACCGAAAAATAATTCACGTGTCAACTAGGTACTGGTCACAATTATTAAATAATATATAGTCACACAAAATTATATTTAATAAAATCTGAAAAGCATGTAAATAATAATTAATTGGACAATAAAAAAATATTAAACCCCGAAATGCGGCAAGCCATTACCAAAGTAACGACAATTTTCGCCACCACCAAATGTAGCGTGTACTGTAAATTAAAAAGGTTAATAATAAAATTTAAGAAGCAGAAGCACTTGTAATGCAAATTTCAACCAAAACTAAATCAATTATAAGCTGTTAGTTATTTTTTGGTCTGTCATATTTCGTAGTTGGTGCACAGGGGTCTCAGGTTGGACACGAGCGTGAACTAAGATGGGCACCGGAATGACGAAGCCCGCCCTTCGACAGAAGTAGCCAAGCTATAAAGTCATATTATATAAATTTTAGTACTTTTTGGGTTTGAGGTAGGTGCTCTAGGCAGTGCCTTAGAAGGTGTGAAGCACCGGTCAGACAAGCAAGATGATCAGCCACCCAATCTATGAAGTCATATTATATAAATTTTAGTACTTTTTGTTACATTCTCAATTTTTTCCCCATTTGAAAAGCATTTACAAATTAGACAACAAATCCACAAAAAAAAAACATAAAAGAGACCCACTTCATAAGAAAATGTTGGGAAAAAATTAATTTTAATTTATTACCCCATGAGTGGCTGCATGTTTACGTCCATTTTGCTCGTATTCACTGGATGTCCATTTTCCTCGTCTGGGGCTGTATAGAACGTTCTACCAAATGCGGTGTTTGGGAGGTGAAAATGAATAGGAGTGGAGTAACAAGACCAATGATGTAATGTTGTATTTTTAGAGATGGACTTGAGAGTATTAGACAATAAGTTTTTTGAAGCCATTTTTTAAATTTAAGCTTAGCTTGATCGGTAGTGAAATGAGGCCACTCTTATATAACAGGCGCTCATGCAATGACCATGACCGAGATTAAATGCAGGTAAATTGACAACAAGAATTAGCACGCTCCAGTGACTAACAGTGACAATTAAATATAAGTAAAATAACAGCTACAGTATTATACTTTCCTAAAATGCAGCTCTCTCTGTTGTTACAGAGAAGACTTACTTAGCAATATGAAAATAGACTCGAGATGCACATAAAGAGAATATAATGATCAAACCAACTGGACCACTGTGTTATATAAAAAATAAAAATCAATGAGAGTAGCTCAATAGTATAGTAGCCTCTTTTGAGTCTATATCATAATAAATAAAGGGAAAATTGACTTTCATTATAATAGTAGTTTTTTTACTTGAAACAATTTAATTTTTTTGTGATAACAACTTTTATGTATTTATTATCATAACATTGTTCTGCCTACACCTTAAATAAAGACAAAGACAATGACACTCTATTTTACTATTGTTGTTTCATATTTTAATAGAGAATAAAACAGCAAATAAATCAAACCACACAAAATCAACACAATAATTTTGGTGACGAAGTGGAAAACTCATGCGAGTAAAAAATCACTCCGGGTATATCGGCTACTAGTCAAATCCACTATATAGAGAAAAACTTACAGCGATGGTCAAGATCTATGGTGACAACTCCACCAACTCAAGTACCTCAATACTGCAAGAACTCAAGGCAACTCCTCAAGCTCGCGACCCATAGTTTTCTTCAGAACCTCTGAAGTCTCTGAGTATATTGTATCCTTACGCACGCTGAAACTCCGAATATCAAACTTCCTCCTTGAGAACTCTGAAGGATTGAGAATTGTGGGTTTGATTGTATTGAAGGTTTATCAAAGATTGAATCTCACCATTAATGAAGAAGACAAGAAGATAAAAAGTCTTCAATAGTGGATTCAAGATAAGTTGAAAGCTTTGAGAGATTTTGGCTCAAGGGAATTGTGTTTCAACTAGTAAGGATGGCAGCTACATGTTATATTTATAGGTAGGGTAAAAAACTAGGGTTTTTTAAAGTGAAAAGGCATAAAAATACGTTTAGATCGCAGTCGCATTCGAAGAACGCACCACGAACACGCGCCTACTGGAAAGACTCGTTCGAACGCCACTCGAACGCACAACGAACGGATGCTCTCTGAAATGATCTCGTTCGAACCCAATAAGAACTTGTCTCGAACGTTTGCTCTCTGAAATGATCTCGTTAGAACACAAAGCAGAACGTGTCACTAACGCCACACGTTCGAACACTGCAACGAACACACCACGAACGCATGTCTGATGCACAATGGCCAAAAACCAGTCCAATTGCACCAAGATCTTCATGATAAATTGCAACTCAATTGAACTTGTTTTGTCACGGGCATTGCCAATAAAAATGAAACTAACAGAACTGTCTGGTCAGGTCACGGGTTCAAAAGCAAAGTTAACTGAAATAACTGATTCCATGTGTTCTGGAACAAAAAGACATGTTGTCATACATTGTCACAACAATGAGTAAGCATTGGTGCGATATTGAGAGGCCGAGACATAAGTTACATTCTAACTCATATTTTTGAGACAATGGTTACTCATTAACGTGCTAATAAGACACTGACAGAACATGGCTCTCAATACAGTGATATGAAGAATGTTATATTTGATGAGTCATTTTTGAGCTCTATATATAGACAACATATATTTACCTCCAAACAAACATACATTTTAGTTATAATATTCTGAAACAGCATCCCAATGGCGCGCCAATATGAAGCTTGTGTATATTGGCGCGTCAATAATAAGTATGTGCTACGAATTTTTTTATTTATTATATGAGTGCCCAAGAGTAATATTATTATATTTATTTATACGAATTTTTTTTAATAATAATTCATGTTTTGGGTATTTTTATAATAAATAATTTTCTAAAAATAAATGTATTCAAAGTTATTTTTAAAATACATATAACCTACTTCACTGGAAAAAGATGATGTGTTTGATTGCGCAAGATTCAGATTTATTGATTATGATTTATGAGAAAACGATGTCGTTTTGTTTATTCTTATAGACCTCTAAGCCTCTCTATCCATGCAAATGGACTGTTCCGAATTGATCATGTAATTTTAATTTAATATCATATCACATGGAATGAGGTAAGTCGATTGATATGATAACATTTTGTTTTGTAATAAAAATTATCGTGAATTTTTTATTTAAAAAAAAATCAGTTTTACAAAAGTTATATATATATATATATATATATATATATATAATATATCATCGCGGAGCAAATTTCAAGGCGTTGTCTCAATGGTAAAGGTGTTGAACTTGAGTGGTTTGCTCACTCTTAGGTTCACGGTTTGAATCTTACTAAATGCATTTCATTAGTGCTATACCCATGATGTAAAAATTTTGCCACTTGTCAACTTTCGAGGACATGAGATACATATTCTGGGGATTAGCCAATGTGCGCGTAAACTGAAACCGAAAATTAATCGAACTGCGCATAAGCTAAAAAACTTCTGAATACAGAAGACGCATGTCCTGAAAATTAATCTAGGACCCAAAATAAAAAACAACAGAGCCAAAATTATTCTTTAATTATCGCCCCAATTATATTTTACTAGATAATCCACACTCAATTGTTGAATTACTAATTGACAAATCGCTCACTATATACTATTTTGTATATTAAATGAGTAAATACAAGAGTGGCTGAACAATATTAGTTGAATAGAGACATAAAATAATGAAAATAAATCATGAGGGCATGTGGTGTTTTTCTATAAGCCTCAATTTTTTTAATTATAATTTTTAAATAATTAACGGTTAACGATCTCAAATTTTTTATTATACTGAACACAAAATGTAAAATTTATCTTGAGCTCTGAAGATACCATAGTCGGTCCAGCTTCAATTAATATTATGATGCCACGTAGATTAATTTTTTTAACCATTTCTTCTATTGGCTAGATTTTATTTCTCATGCATGGTCAAGATATATTCTTCTTTTATTATGTTTAATTTTATTAATAACCAATCAATAACATGTATTTTGCTCAAATAAAAACTTGGATTACAAGAGAATGACTTTGCATTAATTTGATTTGATTTTTTTTTTTAATTGAAGGATTAAGTTGACTTGAAATGCAAGTAAAACAATTTGTCAAGATAACTTCTCTTAATGGCAGGACCATGACTTTTTTTTTTCCTCAATAGTGAATTGGTCCCTCCTCTCTCATTCAAAACATAAATTTCCAAAATTTTGAACAATGTTTTTTTTACTAATCAGAGTCAAATATTGAATTTCAAATCAAATAATCCCATGACCATGGAAGCAAGCACTATCCCAATAGATTCTGCTTTCAAGTCCTCAAAACAAACATTCCAATCTACAGATAAGATTTTTAATCTCTCTCTCTTCTTTTTCTTTTTTTTTTTTTTTTTTTTAAAAAGGACCAATAGTTATTGATTATGACAACATCTAAAATAAAAAAAAGGGTTATTTTTTTTCCCGGGCCACATTTATGGTAGAAATATATTATTTTAATTTTTAAGCATTGAACATACAAACTAAACTATTAAATATGCAAACTCTACTAATAAATATGCAACTAATTTCATGTTTTGAAAAGTTTCATGTTTATTGGCAGATTTTGCATGTTTAATGGTTTAAATAATATATTTAATAGTAAAAATTGTATGTTTGAACCAATAGTATTAAATACCTTCGAGGGTACTATAGATGGGTCATTTTTTTCCCATATTAATGCATCAGGGATGGGCTGAGAATTGCAATATCTTTTAATACAAAATTTTGTATAATTTTTTATCCTAAATTCATAATCACAATCAGAGAGACTTTAAATCTCTTTCTTGTTCTGATTATGAATTAGGGATAGAAATTATTCAAAATTTCTTATTGATTTTTGAATAAGGATTAAAATCGTCCAAATTATGAACGTAATAATTTATGATTTCGAATTCCGATTGAGATTAGTAATTTTTTTAAGTAAAATTTAAAGATTCAAAAGGACAAAATATTTACATAGGAAGATATGAAATTAAAAGTCAACTTAGCATTTGCCCACCTGCCTACTTTAAAAAAAAAAAGGAAAAAAAATTGAACAAAAAATATCTCAATTCTCAACTGTGATATTCTCAAGGGGCAGTTCAAAAAATTGTAAAATTATAGAGTGCAAAATTTTAAAATAATAAGAAGCAGTATGAAAATTCTTACAATTATAAGGGGTATTTTAAAATAATATAAGGAGCAGTATGAAAGTTCTTACAATTATAAGGGGTACTTTAAAATAATAAGGGGCAGTATGAAAGTTCTTACAATTATAAGGGGGTATTTTAAAAAAATTCAAAATAACAAGGGACTGTTTGGTATTATACCAAAAAAAAACCTCATCCCACGCCACGCCCATTCAACTTAACTCAACTATTTAGCTATAATGTCTCCTTTTCTTTAGCGATGTGAGATATGATAATTTCTCTTTTTTAAATATAAAAAATCATAATCCCGATTTTGATATTATTTATAATAATTTGAATTCAATAATTAAGTAGATAATATTCGTTTTGGCACACACAATAAAAAATCGTCGTGAATTTATTTTTAACATAAATGCAAACGTACTTCACATAAAATACATCTCCCTAGATAGGAAAACTTAAAAACTTATAAATTCTCATGATTCCCTTGGCTATTGATGTGAAAAATGACCATCTATGATAAATTATGTGGCAGTTCCTATTGATATGTAATTGTGACAATTTTTGAATTTTCTAATAATAAAAAAAAGTCTAAGCTCTTAATTCTTCTACACAAATGGTTTTTGATTGGTAAGGCAAGCTAAAAAAATAAAAAATACTAACATGGTACGTGTAAGAAATAGATTATTAACAATCAAATGGTGGTGTAGATTTGACTATCACTTTCACCTCCAACTACAATCTTAAGCTTATACTTTCTAATTTAAATGAATATTGTTATCCGTTTACTCGTCGTTAATTTAAAGTCTTAAAATATATCAGGTTTGTGAAAATTTGTATCTGTCCACTCAATTTATAGAAAAGTAACATATATTTTACATCAAAATTATTAATTTTTAAGTGTAAAACAATTTTTTCATAACTGATTTTGAATGTAAAATGTTGATATTATCAGTTTTCGAGTGTTATATGTCCATTTTTTTTAAAAAAAAATATTATATTTTAAGACTTAACTTTAGGTGGACGAATGATAATTTCCCTAATTTAAATAAAATAATTTGATTGAACTCAAATTTATGTTTCTAATTCATGTTTCTAGAAGTTAATTTTTTAATAATTTCCAATTAATTCCTACCTAATATCATGTAACGACGTGTTTAATGCCCGTAAGCCATGTTTAGTGGAGAACCCACTTGATTAATCAAGAAAAATAATTCGATAAGATAATGATTTTTAATCTGATTTTTTATTATTATTATTATGACAAGAAGTGTGCCCCAAAATAACCGAAAGTCATTGGTTATGATGAAACATAGAAACAAAACTGAAGCAGTTGAGTGTTTTTTGTTGTTTACTAGATTTGGTAACAAAAAAATGTTTGCAATGACATCATTGTTGTCTCCAAACAATTATGAACCATTGAGCCTGAATTCAAAATTGCATTTTAAATCAAGTTTACATGTACTTTGATGTGGATTACAAGTTTTGATGTTGATTTATAGAGCTGGTCTACAGTACCTTCCGATATCGATAGCAGAATAGCGATAAAATTGAAGGTCTATGGTACATTCCGATACCGATAGTAGGAGAATAATGAAATTGAAACAATGATTGTTGAACTTGAAATAAAAATCATTGAAATTGAAACTTTTATGATTGAATATGAAATATTTCAAGTTCAAGTTTCATTTTAAAGTTTTATAATAAAATTTTCAAGTTCAAATGGCCTCATTTTCAACTTCAATTATCCGAATTTTAAACCTTTTTACCCCTCCGATAC
Source organism: Zanthoxylum bungeanum (assembly GCA_019454045.1). Classification (NCBI taxonomy): domain Eukaryota; kingdom Viridiplantae; phylum Streptophyta; class Magnoliopsida; order Sapindales; family Rutaceae; genus Zanthoxylum; species Zanthoxylum bungeanum. The sequence continues at coordinate 36,040 of SKCR01011742.1, forward strand.
CACTACAGATACCGATACCGAAAAATACATTAACAAAACCCTGATTTATATAAAGTAACAGCATAAAATTCATGTAAACCCAGAGATACTGTGACTTTTAATCTAAGTTTTAGAATCAAAACTGTACATGAATTAGTGTTTTTGAATGGAGTTTTGTATTTACACTGACGAACGCCAGATTCTTCCCTCGAGTGAAATTATGATCACAGAGACATCGTCATGGTATCTCCTACGATCTCCTTGTGGGATATCAAGCAATTCATGGAAGTCCATGCCTGCATTATTGCAACCAAATTCAAGATTTTAGTGAATTTGCTTGGGGTAAAACTTGATGAGCTTGTTTTTCAGTTAACAATGGTCTTACCGGCCTTCTTTGCCGCGCGAAATAATACTTCTTCGATGAGATGCTGTGCTGGATCTCCTTCTGGGAATGCAGCAATGAAGGATTCAACTTCGGAGACAGCTTCATCGTTGGTGAAGTACTGATAGAGTCCATCCGAAGACAAGATCAGAAACTTGTCCCTTAGGCTGAGTCTGTGATGATAGATTGAAGGGTTGCAAGTGATGTATGGGGAGGTGCCAATGTAATTGATTCTAAACATCTCTAACAAAGCATCATTCCATTTCGGCTGCAATATAATAACATAGGACTTTCAATAATTACGCCTAAATTGTTACATCTAACTTATTTAACAGAAAATTCTGGAAAATTTTCGCCACATTGAATACGTTGAGCTTAGAATGTTAAACTACCTGTTTTAGAAATCCAGCGCCGAAAGCTCGAGTGACCTTCAAGTAACCTTTAACTCTGTCATTCATTACTGCAGAATCATCATCTGGGTGTTCTTGTTTAATTCTTTTAACTTCCTGAAATTCATTAGGCTTATTAGTGAACATAGAACAATAACATGAAAACCGACACAATTAAAGGCTCCGGTAATTAAAATTACCTCTTCCTCATATGTGCTGTGATCCATAGTGAGTTGAACTGATGTCAAGCTATTGAATCTATCAAGTTCATCACCATCAAGTGCCTCAAGAAGATCATGTACACTCTCCTCTTTGATTCGCTCCAAGTCCTTCCCTGCCTTCCCTAAACCGATATTAGGCTCAAATTTTCTAGCTAAAACCGCCCTGCTATCCCCAACGTTCATCAAATACACATCCTCACCTTTCATCAACATTACCAAAACACAAGAACCCATCAAAGCCAACTCAGGATTCTCCACTACCATCTTATCCGCAATCTCCAAATACGAGTCCTCAGTATTCTTCAACGCCTGTGATAAAGCCTTCAACACATCCGAATGCTTCACCCCATTTGATATCTCATCATAATTCAACTTCTCCTTTAACTTCCTACCAAGCTCTAATCTTTCCTTGTCCCAAGCAAAATCAACACATTTCTTTATTCTCTTCAAATCTTCATCCGATGAATGAATCTGCTTCTGTGATTCATCAAATGAATTCAAACCCTCATTCGAACTCGATTCCAACTGATCATTCCAAAGCAACCCTTTGAGCTCTTTGTGCACAGCAGGGTACAAATTGTTGATCAAATAATCAGGAGCATCAGGACCGTTGAATCCATCATAAATCCCAACAAAAACCCACCCTCGTTCTTCAGATACAACGATTTGCATCCGATCCTCGCCAGCTTTACCTTGTGCCCATTGCAAATTTTGACTCTTCATAGAGAACCCACCATCACCATCATCATCAGCAGCAATAACGACGCCGTTTTCGTTGTTCAAGCTCGTACGGCTGCTCAAATTGTTACTACTCGTCACACTACTCTCATTATTCCTCTCTGATCCCAATTCTTTTGCCCCTTTAAAAGACTTCCTAATTCCAAAACTAAATTTTTTTGAAATCACTCGCTTGAAAATCTTCACTAAGCTCTGTTTTTTTGACTTACTTTTACTGTTTAATCCATTTTGAGATGAGCTTCTTTGCAACTTATCAGTGATCGGACCCGAATACAACCCACGATCAATGGGACCAGATACGAATCCTCGCTCGATGGGACCCGACAAGAACCCACGTTCGATTGGACCCGAGATTGAAGAACCCGACCCGGATTGAAACGACCGGCGTGGGACCGGCTGGAGAGGCAGAGAAGCGAATGAATCGGAGCTCTCGAAGGTGGCGCTGTTATTGTACGGCCAAGAGTCGATCAGGGCCGTCGATAGAGTCTGCGTCGACGTGTTGGCGCTGACGGACGCGCCGGATATAGAGCTGAAAAACGTCGCCGTTTTGACAACAGCGGCGGCGGGATACTCCGTGTGGACCTTGGATGAAGAGACACGAGGCGGGTCGGGTCGGATGTAACAAAACGAATGGCCTAGACCCTCCCGCAGTGGGTCCCCCATCATGACGGCGATATCGTGACGGTTCGATACTTCGCCTGCCAAGCAGTGGGCAAATTTCCCGATTCCGTTACCCATAACGGAAAACTCAAATTTGACCCAAAAAAATTGTTGCTTTTTTTTCCTTCCTGTTTTGTTAAACGTTGTAAAGGAAAACTAAAGTGGTTTCATTTCATTTTCATAGGACTTGTGTTTGTGTTTATTTATGCTTCAAAGGGAGAGAGAAGCAGTTGACTTTTGAGTTTTTGAGTTTGTTTGTTACTTTTTTGTTTCCCCTGAAAATGTTATTTTAAATTATATTTTAGTATTTATGGGGGAGTTGACTTTTACTTAAATATGGAGGCGCGTGGGGGTTTTGGAGGGAATTGATATTAAATTGTCTTGCCACCAAAGTCAAAACATGATGAGAGTTTCATTTTTGAAATTGAGGGGCCTATTTGTTAATATGAAATATTTTGGGGACTTATTTACTAATATAGAAAAACACTCTCATTGTTTGTTAATAATTGTTATTACCTCCTTAAAATTTTAATTGAGGATTACGAAGGGATGAGCGATCTGTATTATTTAATAATATCAAAGGGCCCCTTTCCATGCTTGACCCCTTGGATGCTTTGTTTAATATATATAATAAATATTATTTAATAATTTAATACATATAATAATAGATTATCGGATTATTTAGCATGGATAAAATAATACCACCATCGTAAAATTTTCCTCCCATTTGTTTCTCTCTTTCTTTTGTGGAGGTACTTATTCCCTTTGGTGCCCACAAATATTTTAAGCATAAGAGAACTGGGTATAGATATGTTAATGGGCCCCAGTGATCTTCATAAAATCCAACTTCATATACTATAAATTTCAAAGGATTTCACGTCTCAGATGGTGTGTGTTTACATTAAGCTCTTTGGTTGACATGAGAAAGTCTTTGGATGATATTAACACCGTCATGTTATTATCCCACAATTTATTCGTATACCATCATATGATGACATATTGGTATCAATATTACTTAAAATTTTCTCACATTTATATTTATATTTATAGGTTTTTTTCATTTTACATCTCCAACCGTGTGGGTTATTGGTTTGGGAAAATAGAAATCGGAACCGCAAATTTGATAAGGAAAATCACGACGATTCGAATCAGTAGTTCAGTGGTATCAGAAATTTTTTAAGGAAAATTTTGTGTATTTTTACATAATAATTAAAGAAAAAAATATATAATTTTCATTTATAAAGATGTTTGTATATGCAAGTGGGTCCTTTAATATTAATTGTAATGGATGGCTCATAACGGTGTGGCTTTTGAAATAATCTGAAGTTCAACTTCTACCGTTTACTGTTCTTTTGATTTACTGTTCACTTTGGACAACCAATGAAGAAGTGAAAGCGTGAATTACTGAAGTGAAGAGTCAGTAATCTCAAGCATGATGAGTAGCGATAGAAAAAACAGTAGCTCCACGAGGGTGATAGATGATTATCTGACTTGGTGCATTTATTAAATTGCATGATTATTCAATGTAACGAAATGTTTTGATTCCATGTTTGTTGCAGCCAATCAACGATTATCTTGTCTTGATCGCCGACCGGTAGAAGTATTCAGATTTGTAGACCAGCACTGCACACATATTCGGGCTTTTTTTTTTTTTTGCAAGTAACAACATACATCTGATGTTTTAGTTCGGTGGTGTAAGGTCCAAGATCTGACATTGAGATTCCGAGTTCGAATCTAGGAGTGCGTTTATTGTAATAGCCTGGAACAGCCGGAAATTTTACTTATTTCGTTTAAGCCGAGAATTGTGGTTTAGCACCGGTGAACAATTTTGGACAGTTGTTTACAGCAGCAATCAAGATCCTTGAAGGCAAAATCCTTCGTTATGACTTCCATCAATGACTATTCGATGAGAAATGGAATGAGGAAGTGCAGGGATTTGGATATCAATGCAGGAGCTATAGAAAAATAATTCTCAATACAAGAATTTTCCAAGTCCCTATCACAAATTTCCGAATCCTAAGTTGTCCAACCCTAATCATGATTTTATACCCTTAACCCGCAATCATGATTCACAACGGCTCCACAACTCAAAACCTCAACCATTTGATGAAATTGATCATGATGATCAACTTCATCAGACGGTGACTGATGCACACGCTCAAGAAAAATACCAGAGATGCACCAAACAAGGAAGACTCGGTTAACAAAAGACAAAAGGACGAGAGACAAATGCGTGAGAGATATGTGGAAGGAAGTTATAGAATTTTGGTTTTGGACATGTCACATGAGCGAGAAAATAATATACATAAAACATGTTGATGTGTGATCTTGACACGTGTACGGCTGATTGGCCCCCTCCCCACAGTATAAATTCCAACCCCAGAGGATCTAATCTCTGGCAACATCATATAATTTATCTTTCAAATCTCTTTTCAATATTCCTAAGAATCTGAAAATGGCTGCCTGCTGTGGAAAGGTTCCTGCTCAGGCTCCCAAATGTTGCTGTGAATGGTAACAGTAACACTTCTTTAGCTCTCATGCCTTATTATTATTATTATATTATTATTATTATTATTGTTATTAGTTATATAATTTTAAAGCTTTTTCATTTTCTAAAATTCATGACGTTGCAGTGACAAGCAGAATATTGCTACTGCCGAGAGCGTAGTTCCTGAAGTTGTTGTTTTAAAAGCTGAAAATATTAAGAACCTAATAGAGGTCTGGAAATTATTAACATCTGGACGGAGCAAAAAGATAAAAAAAAAAAAATTATAAGTCTGTATTTTTCTTAGTTCTTAATTTCAGTATGTATCTTATTAGTATCTGACAGAGACGGTCTTAAATTTTAGGAATCCTATATGAGTTTATAAAAATGTGATATTTACCGAGAAAATATAAATTTAATTGATTTCCTAATTGCAATTAGTAATAAATTTTCTTAAATTTGAACCCTTAATTTTAGTCTAAATTGGGGGCCCTAATCGGCGGCATATGTAGGCGGTCGCAGGTTCACCCCTGGACGTTCTTACCTGAAATTTATCTTGTTTGAATAACTGGTTTGCTAAATGAGTGATTTTGTTGATGCATGGACGTGACGTGCTGCAGGAATGAGGGAGCTGGAAATGGCGGTGGATGCACAAATGGGGGCTGCAAGTGCGGACCCAACTGCAACTGCAACCCATGCAACTGTGACAAATGAGAGAGATGTGATGCCTGTTTAAAGCTGAGAGGTGAGATCTTTAATTTTAAAATAAAATTTAACTAATAGAAAATAGATACTGGTAAGTACTGCTTATGTTTCAAGGTCATATGAGTTATTATAAAAATACGTATGCTTTGGTTATAACATGTAATCTGTTTGTAAATGAGAACAGAATGAGTTTTTGTTCTGAAAATTGTTTTCCAGTAGTTTCTTTTTTCTGAACTAACTAACAATTGTTCCCTTATATATGAAAATCCTTCTGCAGTTTGCTAAATCTACAGTCATACATGTCATAGGAATACACTGGAATGACTAAGAACATATCATATAACCATCTTGTAACTGTTTGTTTGCGTAATTTTTTGCTAGTACACGTGTAAAGTTCCAAATCTCCTGAGATACCGTCCCGGAAAGGAGTGATTGATTCCAAGAAAATGCCTCAAAGGGGTGCAAGCACACAGATTACAGCCCTAAATATTACAAAGCTAAGAAATACGTTAAAATCAAATTACTTGATCATTTTGAGTTTTTTTTTTTTGCTTCTTGATTTGTTACGCCTGAGCCTTTTATATTGTATGATTCTGCTAATCGCTCAAGCGGTTTCGCTGTCTTCAGCCCATTAAACCCCCACATTTCCTACTCGCATGTAACTGCTAGATCATGTGTGTAACTGCTGGATCGTGCGTGCAACTGCTGAGTTACGCTTTGATAAACTACTAGATCGTGGGGATTACTGTCAGACTGTGTAATAACCATTAAGTGAATATATTTTTAACTAGCCAACTGCAGGGTACTTTCGCATACTCGTTATTCTTTTATCGTTCTTCACTTATTGGAAAGTTTTTTCTTCCTTCGTTATGATTCTTTATCTATCGGTCGAATCGCCTTGAGTTGAGTCATTTTAGGTCAATTCCTTCTTCGTCCAAAATAACGTCATGCATTTTTCGTCATTTAATAATTATTTTCTTGTTAACACTGTTACAATCAAATTCAATTCAAGAGAGGATGACTAATGCACTCTTAATGTGACCTAAAAGGATTTCATGATAACGAGAGTGTTGCTTTACTAATTATTATGATAAAATGTAAATTTGTAGATAAGATGAGTTGGGTATATAGGAGATGAGACGGTCATCTATGTCTCCTCTCACAACTTGGAGACATAAGATGAGTTGTATAGTTCAATGAGGTTGTTTGTGGTCATCGTGTTTTGTAGGACAAATCGTACACATGTAGAATCGTTCTATATGATAAACATATCCGAAAAGTCTCACTAATATAAACTATACTTGTTAAGTACTTGGATAGTCGATAATCAATGCATTGATTATCGAATAATGACCTATAATACAATAATATTAATTATTCATGGAATCGTTTGCTATGATTTGTTCAAGTTATAAACAAATTGGATAAAGAGACAAATATTAAAAATTCATGGAATTGGGCCCACACCACGCGTGCGAGTATTTGACATTTGGTCACATGTGTGAATGTTAGAACTTTGATGACCAGTTGCATCTAAGGAAGTATGGGCTTGATTCAATAGTTGAGGTATTTTGTGATGGTTACCATTTTTCATTTTTTTTTAATTATAAAAGGAAAATTTCTACAAAATGCGCACATTATTAACTCTTCTTTTTTTTTTTTTTTTAGTTTGATATCGTTAGAAATTCCACCGCCAAATCATTCATTCCGCACTTGAACGGAGCATATAAAACCCCTGACTGTCTCATTCATTTGGGAAGTTTTAACTCTTCTCTTTCAAAACACAAAACACAATTTTTTTTTCTCTCTAGTGAAATATGGCCAAAGGAAGAACAAATGGGAAAGAGAATTTGTTTCATTTGTTTATAAGCTTAAGGTAAGCATAATACAACTATTCACTTTAATATATGGTTAATATGAATTTAATCATCCATATATATTTGCATACGATGTAATAAGCAGAAGATGCAATTCCCTTGGCTATTGGATGTTTCAATTGTTGGATTGAACAAGTGTTATCAAATGTGCTCTTGAGTGAATAAATGCAATGGTTGCATGTTGGATGACGTCCTCTGTGATTAGTGCTTTGTTAAACATTGTTTAATGGTAAAAGTTGCATTAGTTTATTATTATTTTTTTTTGAATCGTTGGAAATCCCGCCTTCAAATCGTCCATTTCAAGCTTAAGCGGAATAGGCAAAACCCTCAACTATCCCAGACTCTTATAAAAAATGTATTTTTTGGATTCGAACCCAGGACCTCAAGTGGAATAGATTAATTTTGCCAAGTATTTTTGAAATGTTTATTGGATGGTCCGCGGTTAACTGAACCTATGAGTTCTTTTGATCGAAATTAGATCCAAACGACTGAATTTCATGTCGTGGTCGACCGAACTCAATATTTTTGAAAAATTATTTTCGAACTTCCGACATGCGTTGACTCCGCAATCTAACTATAAAAAGCTGTGAGGAGTTATTATGCAGATTTTTAGTTCATCATTCATCTCTTTTTAAGGCTGAAACACCAGAATTTTAGATTATATATGTATTTATTGTTACTACTTAGTTGAAAACCATATCTTCTCCTAGTCACTCAACTGCAAATATAATAAGATTTCACTGTTTAGCTACCTGGATCTTTTCTTAACCGATATGAAGCCCGAATGAAAAGGAATGGTTGTGTTAGATATCGACAGTCAATTTAAAACTTATCGAAACATATTAATTTAGCTGGTTTTATATCACTCAAAATCTCCTACATTCATAAAGTATGGCCTACTCAAAATTATGTTCTTAAATAGAATTTCATCATATTATTCTCCGGTAAAATGTAAACTAATTATGAACTAATATGATATGGGTAGAAATTCACCACATGGATATAAAATGAAAAAGTTAATCATCAAATATCGTATATATTAAGAGTATAAACAATAGCTTGAGTCATTTTAGGGATCTAAATATTTGAGTTCTAAACTTAAGTTACACAATTGATATGATATATAATTGCAACATTAGTTAGATATTAATGTTTAATAAAATGTGACAATTACATATAAACTATATGACTTAGTCAAACTCCAAAGTCAAATCATTCATTACGCACTTGAACGGAGCATATAAAACCCCTGACTGTCTCATTCATTGGGAAGTTTTAACTCTTCTCTTTCAAAACACAAAACACAATTTTTTTCTCTCTCTAGTGAAATATGGCCAAAGGAAGAACAAATGGGAAATATAATTTGTTTCATTTGTTTATAAGCTTAAGGTAAGCATAATACAACTATTCACTTTAATATATGGTTAATATGAATTTAATCATCCATATATATTTGCATACGATGTAATAAGCAGAAGATGCAATTCCCTTGGCTATTGGATGTTTCAATTGTTGGATTGAACAAGTGTTATCAAATGTGCTCTTGAGTGAATAAATGCAATGGTTGCATGTTGGATGACGTCCTCTGTGATTAGTGCTTTGTTAAACATTGTTTAATGGTAAAAGTTGCATTAGTTTATTTTTTTTTTGAATCGTTGGAAATCCCGCCTTCAAATCGTCCCTTTCAAGCTTAAGCAGAATAGGCAAAACCCTCAACTATCCCAGACTCTTATAAAAAATGTATTTTTTGGATTCGAACCCAGGACCTCAAGTGGAATAGGTTAATTTTGCCAAGTATTTTTGAAATGCTTATTGGATGGTCCGCGGTTAACTGAACCTATGAGTTCTTTTGACCGAAATTAGATCCAAACGACTGAATTTCATGTCGTGGTCGATCGAACTCAATATTTTTGAAAAATATTTTCGAACTTCCGACATGCGTTGACTCCGCAATCTAACTATAAAAAGCTGTGATGAGTTATTATGCAGATTTTTAGTTCATCATTCATCTCTTTTTAAGGCCGAAACACCAGAATTTTAGATTATATATGTATTTATTGTTACTACTTAGTTGAAAACCCTATCTTCTCATAGTCACTCAACTGCAAATATAATAAGATTTCAATGTTTAGCTACCTGGATATTTTCTTAACTGGTATGAAGCCCGAATGAAAAGGAATGGTTGTGTTAGATATCGACAGTCAATTTAAAACATATCGAAACATATTAATTTAGCTGGTTTTATATCACTCAAAATCTCCTACATTCATAAAGTATGGCTTACTCAAAATTATGTTCTTAAATAGAATTTCATCATATTATTCTCCGGTAAAATGTAAACTAATTATGAACTAATATGATATGGGTAGAAATTCACCACATGAATATAAAATGAAAAAGTTAATCATCAAATATCGTATATATTAAGAGTATAAATACTAGCTTGAGTAATTTTAGGGATCTAAATATTTGAGTTCTAAACTTAAGTTACACAATTGATATGATATATAATTGCAGCATTAGTTAGATATTAATGTTTAATAAAATGTGACAATTACATATAAACTATATGACTTAGTCAAACTCCAAAGTCAGATTTTGAGAAAACACTGAGCTAAATCATAACAGAGATTACAAAAACGTAATTGGCATTATTTATTCATCATATTTATTGCCGCATAGTAGTGGGACAAAGTGTGGTGCAACTTTCTCTAAGAACTTTATCAGTTGGTTTCTGGCTGAAAGTGCATTTCTATGTTGATTTTCGGTGGAAATAAAAGGACCCGGACCAGTCTATGCCGCTCTATCCCGCTCCACCAATTCCTTTACTTCTTCTTTATTAATTTTTGTCGTCCCATATTCATTAACAAGAAAAATTGGTATTCCGTTGAAGTCAAAAAACGAATCCAAATTGAAGAGAAATTGATTGACGTGTGATTGGTCAAAATTCTTAGGTGTCCTCTCACCATCAGGCCCCACCGGATATCCAATTACAAAACCACACGATTTATAATCTCGCATCAACTCATTCAACGCGGAATTCATGTTTTCTGTTAGGAATGTATTAAGAAGTGTAATTGATTTCATTCCCTATTTCCACAGTGATACTCTAGTAAACTATGTGCCTACATCTAAATTGATGATATATGAGTGACTTCTCGTTTCCCGATCCAGTCTAGGCTTATGATGCCAAAATCCGTACTTTGAGAAGAAAAGAATACGCTTAAAATCGTATCTACGCAAGTTGCGGAAATTTTTACAATAAACACATAAGATTATAATTAAAGAAAATCATATATAAATCAATTATAAGCTGTTAGTTGTTTTTTGGTCTGTCAGTACACGGGCTCTCGGATTGGAAGCGAGCGTGAACCAAGATGGGCACCAGAATGACGAAGCCCCCGGGAAGTAGACTAAGAAAGTTTTCCTCATTCTAGGTAAGATATGATGCATGTGGGCTGAGCCATTCCCATCCCAAGTGGTGGCCCATTCGGCTTGGTCTGGTCGGGAAGAGATTCACAGATTCTCGTAATCTACTAAGAGTCAAAGTCATTGATTGGAAAAAGGAAAAAAGGTTCAATAGTTGAGGTATTTTGTGATGGTTACCATTTTTCAATTTTTTTTTTAATTATAAAAGGAAAATTTCTACAAAATGCTCACATTATTAACTCTTTTTTTTTTTTTTTTTAGTTTGATATCGTTAGAAATTCCACCGCCAAATCATTCATTTCGCACTTAAACGGAGCATATAAAACCTCTGACTTTATCATTCATTTGGGAAGTTTGAACTCTTCTCTTTCAAAACACAAAACATAATTTTTTTTTCTCTCTAGGGAAATATAGCCAAAAGAAGAACAAATGGGAAAGAGAATTTGTTTCATTTGTTTATAAGCTTAAGGTAAGCATAATACAACTATTCTCTTTAATATATGGTTAATATGAATTTAATCATCCATATATATTTGCATACGATGTAATAAGCAGAAGAAGCAATTCCTTTGGCTATTGGATGTTTCAATTGTTGGATTGAACAAGTGTTATCAAATGTGCTCTTGAGTGAATAAATGCAATGGATGCATGTTGGATGACGTCCTCTGTGATTAGTGCTTTGTTAAACATTGTTTAATGGTAAAAGTTGCATTAGTTTATTTTTTTTTTTTGAATCGTTGGAAATCCCGCCTTTAAATCGTCCCTTTCAAGCTTAAGCAGAATATGCAAAACCCTCAACTATCCCAGACTCTTATAAAAAAATGTATTTTTTGGATTCGAACCCAGGACCTCAAGTGGAATAGGTTAATTTTTCCAAGTATTTTTGAAATGCTTATTGGATGGTCCGCGGTTAACTAAACCTATGAGTTCTTTTGACCGAAATTAGATCCAAACGACTAAATTTCATGTCGTGGTCGATCGAACTCAATATTTTTGAAAAATTATTTTCGAACTTCCGACATGCGTTGACTCCGCAATCTAACTATAAAAAGCTGTGATGAGTTATTATGCAGATTTTTAGTTCATCATTCATCTCTTTTTAAGGCTGAAACACCAGAATTTTAGATTATATATGTATTTATTGTTACTACTTAGTTGAAAACCATATCTTCTCCTAGTCACTCAACTGCAAATATAATAAGATTTCACTGTTTAGCTACCTAGATCTTTTCTTAACCGGTATGAAGCCCGAATGAAAAGATTTCACTGTTTATGCAACTTGTAATGTAAAGATTTATGCAATGATCCAACCAAGCCTATGACATATATTTCCAAGTGCACCACAATCCTAGATCCACATGCTTAAAAGTATAGTTTACATCTAACATACATGAAACCAAATCTTATTGCCAAATTCACATGCTCAAAGGTAGGCCTTTGCAACAACAAGCACATACCGTCATAAGAATTCAATCATTCATGTAAATATAGACACAAACAGTCATGGTAACATTTGCGTGTAATGTAAAGGAAATCAAAATGACGACAAATAATATTGTAGGCGCATAACATAAATAGACAACTAGAGAGGTAATACAAATGCATAACGTAAAAAATGGGTAACTATATGCTAAGATGGACATGTCGTAATGTGATGCAAGAGGATCTGTTTACCGTGTGCGTTCGTGTAGCGTTCGTAGACGCGTTCGAATGGTAAACAGAAGGTTCTCGTTCAAGTAACGTTCGTAAACGCGTTCGAACGGATATGAAACAGAATGCTCACGTTCGTATGGCGTTTGTGAACGCGTTCGAACGGAAATGAAACAGAATGCTCATGTTCGTATGGCATTTGTGAACGCGTTCGAATGGAAATGAAACAGAATGCTCACGTTCGTATGGCGTTTGTGAACGCGTTCGAACGGAAAAGAAATAGAATACTCACGTTCGTGTGGCGTTTGTGAACGCGTTTGAACGGAAATGAAACAGAATGCTCACGTTCGTATGGCGTTTGTGAACGCGTTCGAACGGAAATAAGACCTGATGCATGACAAGGCAAAATACATGCGCGTTCGAGTTGCGTTCGTAAACGTGTTCGAACGGGAACATACATGATGCATGAAATGAGACTTAATACGTAAATGACAAATAATACAATACGAGGCGCGGTGAAGCATCGTGGTAAAGGATTTTGACCTCTTCAACTAGAGGACCTCTCATCGCACTTATTAAGCCCATGCGCTCGATCGCATCATGCATACAAACATAAAGACAATCATATCGAACTAAGTATGCCCGATTGAACGTATCTTGCATTCAACCGGACACACATCAACCGGCGCGGCAAAGCATCGTGGTAAAGGGCTTTAACCCCTCCCCATAGGGGATCTTTCATTCCACTTACTAAGCCCATGCGCTCGATTAAATCATGCATACAAAGAATTAAAAGCAATAATATTAAACTTAGTGTGCCCAATTGAACATATCTCGCATTCAACCGAACACATATCAATCGGTGCGGCAAAGCATCGTGGTGAAGGATTTTAACCCTTCCGATTAAGGGACCTTTCATCGCACTTACTTAGCCCATGCACTCGATTATATCATACACAAATAAGCGACATACTGAATTTAAGTAACAAGAAATAGATAAACCAAACCAACATGAAACAAAAGAAGGTGCCGTTTACTCAAGTGGTACGTGGAGTTGTATCCCAAGTACAGACCGCACTACCGTCCATTCGGATTCAGCTACTGAATTTACGTATGGGTTTCCATCCGATATACCACAAGAGATGACACCCTTCCATTCATCCAATACCCACAACACACATCATACACAAACAATATTCCACAAACAGGTAAAACGCAGTCAAAATAAATAACAAAAATCAAATGAAGATGAGCGTGGGAAGTACCCTCAGGTCTAACCTTTTAAGCCGTCTCGCGGACTCGCGTTTCACGAAGATCGAAAGGGGTAAAGCTCCACAACTTTTCTGGTTCACTAGTTTGTCTTTTCCTTCGCTGTTCGGCCGCTCGAGCTACTGTTTTGACTATGTTTTGCTGCTGTTTCCTTGTGGTTTCGCTGCTGTTTCCTCTGTATTTTTTGCTTACTGTTTGTGGACTGTTTTGATGTTCTTGGTGGACTGTTTTGATGTTCTTGGTGGACTGTTTTGACGTTCTTGGTGAACTGTTTTGGGTGCTCTTTTGGTGTTTTAGGCTACTGTTTTGGTGTGTTTGGGGAGGTATTGGGTTGCTGTTTGGGACTGATTTTAGGGGTAGTTTCGGTGCTGTCAGGGGCTGATTTCAAGGGTTAGGGGCTGCTGTGTGTTGTTCTCGTTAATTTGGTGAGGGAAAGGTTGTTGTGTGTGTTGTTTGTGTTTTGTAGTTTTTTTTGTGTGATATGGAGAGTGTCTTGATGTCTTGGGCGTGTATTCGAGAGAGTGGAGAGAGAAGGTGGCTAGGTTAGTGCATGTTTATATAGAAGAGAGCTAGGAGTTGCCCTTGTCTCACAAGGAAGAGATCTAGTTTCCAAATTAGGAGTGATAGGAATGGTATATACAAGATTAAGGGTGGGACAAAATATTTTAAATTAGGAAGTCAACTAATCTAAATTGGTGGATATCTTATTGAATTAGGAAGTCAACTAATTTAAATTGGTAGATGTCTTATTAGATTAGGAAGTCAAATATATGATTGGCTTTAATTGGTTAGGATTGATTTTAATTAGGCATATCTTATTTTAATTTTAGTATATGAATTATTTAAATTAGGCATGATTTTAGTTTAAGTTGGTAATTGTTTATTTTATGTTTGGTATATGTTTTATTTAATTATTTAATTAATTTAATTATTATCTTATTTAGTTAATGTTTTAATTAATATTTATTTATTTAATTTGGGATGTGTTTTATGGGCTTTGGGGGGCTAATTGGGCTGGGGTGCGAGGCTAGCAGCAAAACCAGAAATACCGACTCCGTTCGAACGCCAATTCGAACGAGGCACGAACGTCCGCAATCTGCCTGACGTTCGAACGAAGTAACGAACGCAGCACCAACGAAGACAGTGAACTTGTGAAACGAACTTGATGACGCACTTATTCTGAATTTCCCCTTCCGACCTCCGTTTCCCGCAATATCCTTAGCTAAAAAAGTAGTGCCTCCAACTGAGACTCATCATCGAGTTTCACATGCGAAAATGCAATGCCTACATTCACATACATACATCAACAAATTCATCTAAATTTATATGTAACACATATTCGAATTTGCATACAGCCTATTTGCATGTAATCTATGTCTCAATTTACATGCATAAGGATTATCATACGACAAGCATACAAGTTAATGAACGCATTGGTGGACACAGAAACGCAAAATAATAGCATTCTTACTAGCATGAATATTAAGAAAAGATATTTAAGCGCATAACAAAAATAGACAACTATAGAGGTAATACAAATGCATAACGTAAAAAGGGGTAACTATATGCTAAGATGGACATGTCGTAATATGATGCAGGAGGATCTGTTTACCGTGTGCATTCGTACAGTGTTCGTAGACGCGTTCGAACGGTAAACAGAAGATTCTCGTTCGAGTAGCGTTCGTAAACGCGTTCGAACGTAAATGAAACAGAATGCTCACGTTCGTATGGCATTTGTTAACGCGTTCGAACGGAAATGAAACAGAATACTCACGTTCGTGTGGCGTTGTGAACGCGTTCGAACAGAAATGAAACAGAATGCTCACGTTCGTATGGCGTTTGTGAACGCGTTCGAACAGAAATAAGACCTAATGCATGATAAGGCAAAATACATGCGCGTTCGAGTTGCGTTCGTAAACGCGTTCGAACGGGAACAGACCTGATGCATGAAATGAGACGCAATACATAAATGACAAATAGTACAATGCGAGGCGCGGCGAAGCATCGTGGTAAAGGATTTTAACCTCTTCAATTAGAGGACCTCTCATCGCACTTGCTAAGCCCATGCGCTCGATCGCATCATGCATACAAACATAAAGACAATCATATCAAACTAAGTATGCCCGATTGAACATATCTTACATCCAACCGAACACACATCAACCGGCGCGGCAAAACATCATGGTAAAGGGCTTTAACCCCTCCCCATAGGGGGTCTTTCATTCCACTTACTAAGCCCATGCGCTTGATTGAACCATGCATAAAAACATAAAGACAATCATATCAAACTAAGTGTGCCCGATTGAACGTATCTTGCATTCAACCGGACACACATCAACCGGCGCGGCAAAGTATCGTGGTAAAGGGCTTTAACCCCTCCCCATAGGGGATCTTTCATTCCACTTACTAAGCCCATGCGCTCGATTGAATCATGCAGGAATAAGCAACATACAGAATTCAAGTGACGAGAAATAAATAAACCAAAGCAACACAAAACAAGAGAGGTTGCCGTTTACTCAAGTGGTACGTGGAGTTGTATCCCAAGTACAGACCGCACTACCGTCCATTCGGATTCGGCTACGGAATTTACGTCTGGGTTTCCATCCTATATACCACGAGAGGCGACACTCTTTTATTCATCCAATACCCACAACATGCATCCACAAACGACTCTCATGCAAATAGAATTCGATAAAAAAATGAATATAAACTAATGAGAAAAGTACCCTCAGGTCTAACCTTTTAAATCACCTCTCGAATGTACGGTACACGATCGTCGGAAGGGTGGATGCTCCGCAACTCTTCCGGTTCACTGGTTCACTGCCCTCGTTCGTTGTCTTACTGTTTTGAGTCGTCGTTCTCCGTCTTTTGCTGCTGCTTTTGACTCCAATTCGCTGCCGTTGCTACTGTTTTGCTGCTGTATTTTAGTTACTGTTTTTGGGATTTTTTGGCTACTGTTTTGGGTGTGATTTTCGGTGACGTTATGGTGTGGTTCGGGGGCTGTTTTGATGAGGTAAAGGGGCTGTTCGGGATGTATTTTGGTCAAGGCGATGGGGGTTCTTTGGTTTGTGATCTTTGGTTATTGAGAGTGAGGGAGAGTTGTGTCCATAAGCTTGGGTGTTTCTTGTGTGAATGAACTAGGAGAGGCTTTTCTTGTATGAATGAGCTAGAGCTAGGACTAAGGGTTGGAAATTCTTTGCTTCTTTTTCTGTAATGGGCGTGCACTAGGGGGGGAATGCCTTGGAGGGGTGTTGTTTATATAGAGAATAGCTAGGGCTTCACCTTGTCTCACAAGGAAGAGATTTGGCATTAAAGGGAGGATTTGATTTGGTGTTGGACAAGGAAAGCAAGGGATTTGATTTGGTTTAGATTAGGAAGGCTGAATATTTGATTGGCTTGGATTGGTTAGGATTGATTTTAATTAGGCATATCTTATTTTAATTTTAGTATATGAATTATTTAAATTAGGCATGATTTTAGTTTAAGTTGGTAATTGTTTATTTTAGATTTGTTTTGATTTCACCATGTGTTAAATATGTGTTTTAAGTGGGCTTGGGCGTGTGG